>WAAG01037923.1:13686-36146 GCA_013390105.1 Tichodroma muraria | reverse complement strand
GGGGGGGGGTAAGAGGTGGCGGCCGCAGCAGGGAAGCAGCTCGAGACCTCGCCTGAACCTTGCAGGGTTCAGCCCGGGGTGAGTTCTGGGCTGTTCCGAAGCCCGGGGTGGGTTCTGGGGTGTTCTGAAGCCCGAGCTCAGAAGGAAAGAACCCAAATTCCAGCAGGAACCCAAATTCCACTCAGCATCAGCACCAAAATGCAACTTGGAAGCTGGGGAAGGAGGTGTTAACCCAGTAAGACAGGTGGGCATACCCAGAGTCCAAACTGGGCACAGAGAACCCAAACTGGGCACAAAGAACCCAAACTGGGGCACACAGAACCTAAACTGGGGCACACAGAGCCCAGACTGGGGCACACAGAGCCCAAATTGGGGCACACAGAGCCCAGAGCCCAAATTGGGGCACACAGAGCCCAAACTGGGGCACACAGAGCCCAGACTGGGGCACACAGAGCCCAGACTGGGCACCCACCCACAGGGACTGCCCCGTGCCAGGCGTGTGCCCGCAGTTCCCGGCTGGGTGTGGCACTCCCAGGCACGGAGCCACCGAGTCCCTGTGCCCTGGGGACAGCCGTGGCAGGCCCACCGTGCAGCCCCGTGTCCCGGCAGGACCCGCAGCCGCTGCCAGGGCCACCAGGAGGACCCGCAGCGGGTCAGAAGCCGCGGGGACGCTGTGACAGCAGGACCTGCCGCTTGTCACAGCATCCCGAGGTGGATGGGACATGAAAGGCCACCCCAGAGGGAATCGGGGACGTCTGAGCAGAGCCCAAACCCACCTCGGGGATATCCCGAGCCGCCTTTCCCGTGCCTGAGGAGCGTGGGGAGCTTCGTGCCTTGTGCTGTGCCAGCCTCAGCCTCCCCACCTGGCTGTGCTCCAGCTCCTGCCATTCTTCTGCTCCCTCTCCCTCCCTCTCCCCCCGACTTCCTCCTCATCCTCTGTGCCCCCAGCTCCAGCCCTGGCTCTCCCCACGTCCCAGGTGCCCCCTGTGTCTTGCCAGGCGGGGCTGGCCCCTGGCACACGCCCAGGTGCCGTTACCCCTCCGTGCCCACGAATCCCCTGCCTTCACCTCCCCCCCACCTTTCCCTCCCCCCTCCTTCCCGCTCTGCTGGCGCTGTCCCCTCCCGGGCAGGCGCGTCCCCGAGCCTGTCACCCCCTCCCCGAGGAGCAGGGACCCGTCACAGGCGTCCTCGCTTGTTGGCTCCAGCAGGATTTGCTCTCCCTGGCTGGGATGGGCGTTCGGGGAACACAAGGGTTCTGCCTCGCCTTTAACGATCCGCTGACAGCCAAGATCGAGGAGGCAGAAATCTCAGTTCTGGATTCTCTCCAGCTTGAGCTTTTTATTTTTTTTTTATTTTATTTTATTTTATTTTATTTTATTTTATTTTTTCAATCCACGGGAGCCCCAAAGCCTTTCAGCATTTGGGAAAGCAGCAACAGGAAACGAGGCAGGGGGAATTTTAGGAGCTGTTGAGATGGCTGCGGTGTTTGACATTCCCAGAACTCAGCGGGCGGCCGGGCGGCTGCCTGGCCCATTAATCCTTCCCGAGCCGCCCCACAAACACGTTCCTGCTGCGCCCACGGAACGCGCCGGCCGCGATCCCGGCCCGGTGCTCACGGCAAACAGGGAAGCTCCGGCAGCCGGGCCCTCCCCGGCCCTGCTCTGCCGCCCGCCGCCGGCTCGGCTCAATCCGGAGCGGCTCCAGGCTCCCCGCCCCCGGCCGGACCCCCGTGGCAGCGGGCTGGGGGGAAATCTCGGAGGGAGATGTTTTTATTTTTCCCCGCAGGAAAAGCCTCCCCGGCGGGGCCGCGCTCAGCTGGATGTGCTGTCACATCCGTGTTTTTCTTCCTCCTTGGCCCAGCTGCCCGAGCTGCTTTCCAGACCCCCCCAGCACGCTCGGGGCCGTGTCCCTGCAAAAGCTGAGCGCATCCCACATCTGCAGGAAAGTTCTGGAGCACAGGACCCCCCTCCAGGGGCCATCTGGGTGGAGCAGCAGCAGCAGCAGCCGGGGAAGCTGCTCCAGCTCCAGCTCCAGCTCGGTGCCCTGGGGAAGCTCCCTTGGGGTCGGGGTCAGGCCCCATCAGCGGGGCTGTGTGAAGGAAGCCACGGCGTTAATTCGAGGAGCTGTGCGGCTGCCGGAGCGTGCCAGGAGCAAAACCCAGCCCCTGGAACCTCGCGCCGGGCTCGGCTGGGAAAAAAACCTCCTCGGCATCCAGAGGTGGCCACCGCAGCCTGGGCACGGGCTCAGCAGAAAATCCCCGCTGGCTGCTCCCCCCCTCTACCTGCCGAAGGAAACGTGGCCGGGAGGAAAGCCAAAACCCCCTCCCTTTTCTCGCTCCGGTCCCATGCCGGCCCCACGCCTCCCCCACCGCGCCGGGGAGCGAGGCAGGGGCCAGAATTCCTCCCCCAAAAGGCAGCTGGAGAGCGGCCAGGGAGCGCCGAGCCCTGCACACAAAGGGGAAGGGGAGGCCGGAATAAACGGGCGGACACACGCACGGACACACGCACGGACACACGGACACACACGGGGGGCTGGGGGGCCGGGGGGCGGCGGAGGAGCCGTGGGAGGGCGGTGAGGAAAAATTTCATGCTGGCCTCTTTAAAGGTGTGTTATTTGTTCAAGGCTGTCCAAACATNGAGGGGGGAGCAGAGATCCCAGAGCCTTGCTGGGATGGGGTGTGGGGCGGGGCGGGGGGTGGGGGGGGCTGGGGGCTGTGCCTCGGTGACCCCAAAGAGCAGAGGGGGGATCAGAGATCCCAGAACCTTTCTGGAGTGGGGTACAAGGTGGGCTGGGGGCTGCACCTCAGCTATCCCGAGTGGCAGAGGAAGGATCTTGCCAGGACGGGGCACGGAGTGGGTTGGGGGCTGCATTTTTGTTATCCCAAGAGGCAGAGGAGGGATCAGAGGTCCCAGCACCTTCCCAGGACAGGATTAGGGGCTGCACCTCGGTTCCCAGCAAGGGCAGAGCCAGATTTCAGCCCCTGTCACCCTGCCAGGTGAGCAGAGGCAGTTCCTGGCAGGTGTGCAGCACTCCCTGCTGTGGGAAGCGCTGCTGGCCTTGTCCCCGGGGTCACAGTGTCCCGGCTGTGCCATGGGACGGGCTGGGCACTGTCCCTGGGGTCACAGTGTCCTGGCTGGGCTCTGGGGGCCGTGCCACACTGTCCCCAGGCCACCTGCCCCAGTTGCTTCACGTCCCGCTCTGCCACCGCCCCGGCACTGCCGGGCCCTGGGTAATTCCCATTCCCAGTTTCCAGCAAAGGCTGAGCTGAGGGGGGCAGGGAAGGCTCCCAGCCCGTTTCTCCCAGCGCTGGAGGCTCTGGGGGCACTGGGAAAAGCTTTGCTCTTCCCGGCCAGGCTGGAGGAGGGTTTTGCTGCAGGCCCGGCTGGCACAGCCCAGCCTGGGCTGCTCGGGGACAGCGAAAACCCGAGACAGAGCCCTGGGTCCCAACCCGGCCCCTGAGCCCCCACTTCTGCCGCCCCTCGCTGCCGCCAGAGGCACTTGGTGACCCTGGAGGTCTTTCCCCACCTTCAGGGCCTCTTTAGCAAAACCCTGGCAGATGAAAGCAGGGGCAGCCCAGCAGTCCTCGTCCCCTCCCTGCTGTCCCCCGCTGCTTCCTGGCCGCTCTGGAGTTAAATCCCACAAACACACCTGTGCTTATCAACCCCTTTTTCCCAGTGGGAAATGCTGGAGATGGAAGGGAAGTGAGTCACGCTGCGAGGCAGCAGCAGCGGGGCCGGTGCCCCGTGCCCGCAGCAGCGCTGGCATCCGCGCACGGCGCCCAGACCGCCTCCCGCCAGCCCCGCCTGGCTCCACACCGATTTCCCCGGGCTGCAAAGCCACTCCCGGCCCCTTCACGTGCTGCCTTGGGGGTGGGGGTGGAATTTCTGCTGTTTCAACAGAAAAGCTCCAAGGAAAATCCTTCCTGCAGCCCTGCCGGGGACGCGGAGGCACCTCTGAGCCTTGGCACGGAGAGCAGCGTGGCCAGGGAGCAGGGCTGGATGAAAGGGACCCGGCCTCGCCTCTCCCGTTTAATTATTCCCGTCTGCTCCCTCTGCACTTGGCAGCTCCCAGCCTGCGTGAACACGGAGTTTTCCCCGGAGTGAGAGTGCTCTGCGGGGCTGGGGGGGCTGGCTGGAGCCTCAGCCCGAGCTGCCAGGCTTTCCCAAGCCCTGGGTTAAATCCCAGCAGGGTGTGATGGTCCTGGCGCGGGGAGGGCGTTCTGGGGGTGTTTGGGCTCCGCAGGGCCCTGGCCGATCCAGCAGCCCTCTGCAATTTGGCTGTCAGCAGCCAGGGCAACTGGTTCCTATAATAAACACCCCGGGATAGGTTTTCAAAGAGCTGCCAGCCCCGGGTGGGTGTGATTTGTAACAGAGAGCAAATTCAAGTGTCTGGAGCGCTGCCTTGCACTTGGCTCCAGCGTTTGGGCTCGGGATGTGACAGGAGCTGCTCCTCCAGCCCCGGCTGTGCTGTTTGGTGGCTTCAGGGCTGCATTTCCATCTGATTTCCCAGGTTTCCTTCGCTTTCAGCCAGGAGCAGTCTCGGTTTCAGCCTTCGCCCCCTCCCCTGACCCCCGGGATGGATCCTGGGCAGCAGCCGTGGGTTTCCTGCAATTAGAGGCGCATTTTGTCCTGAACTGCTCCTGCCTGGCCCCTGAGAGCCCCCCAGCCCCGCCTGGCTCCAGGGAGCAGCCTCTCCATCCTCTCTGCGGTGCTCTGGCTCTGCCTCTCTGCCTGTGGCACCCTCAGCTCCTCGGTGCTCCAGTGAGGTGCCTCTCATCCCCAAAAATGGGCGAAGCAAGCAGGATTCTGGCTGCTGGGCAATCCCAGGGGACCGTGGGGTGTATTCCAGCCCCTCCAGCTCACAGGGGAGCAGGGATGGCAACTCTGAATTCACTGGGAAGGGGCAGAGTTGCTCTGCACTGGAGGAGCTTGAGGAGGGGCACAAAAATTCTCCATTCCCATCCAGATTTGACCATTCCCACCCAGGTTTCCTCATTCCCATCCAGGTTTCCCCATTCCCATCGAGATTTCCCCATCCCCATTCAGATTTCCCCATTCTCATCCAGATTTCCCAGTACCCATCCAGGTTCCCCATTCCCATCCAGGTTCCCCATTCCCATCCAGGTTCCCCGTTCCCAAGGAGAGTTCTCAGCTATGTCCTGCAGCCCTCAGGGTGAGGTTCAACTCCAGCACCTCTCCAGGTGGAGACGTGGCTTCCTTCCCGAGGGAAGAACCGCGAGCAGGAGAGGCGAGCCTGACTCCAAGGCACCCCCCAATTAGCGGGCGGTGTTAATTGCCTGTAATCAGCCCCGGCCCCCCAAGGGCTCACCGGTGACACCCAGCGCTGCGTCTGACACCACGGGCAGGCTCCGGGGCGCTGTCCCAGCTTCCCTGCCCGCCACCCCCGGCACAATTCCAGCCATCCCACCCCGGGCAGCCCCGCAGCTCCAGGGTGGGTTGGGAGAGGCCGCTCTGCACAGAGCCCCTGCGCCAGCCGTGGGAGCATCTGCCTGGATTTGGGGAGTCAGGGAATCACCGAGGCTGGAAAAGACCTCCAGGATCACGCAGTGCCCCCGTGGCCACTAAAGCAGCCAGTGAAGTGCCACATCCGCTGGTTTTAGGGACAGTTCCAGGGATGGAGACCCCAGCACTTCCCCGGGAGACTTTTCCAGCTGCTGTGGGGGCAGCACGAGGGTCAGGGCTACGGGCGAGCTCAGCCAGCCAGCACTGAGAGGGGAGGGGAAGCATCCTCTGGTATTTTCTGCAATTTTTCTTTTTCTACAGGACGAAGCATCGTGGTACTTTCTGCAATTTTTTTACAGGAGGAAGCACCGTGGTATTTTCTGCGATTTTTCTGGGCCCGGGTCCCTTCCGGAGCTCGGCGTGGGGCAGCAGGCAGGGGAAGGACTCGGCCCCGTGGCCACCTGGCTGCCCCGCGGTGGCCGTTCCGTGTCAGGGAGTTCGTGTCCGGAGCAGGGGAAGCCCTGCCCGGCCCTGCCCAACTTCCTCGGGTGGCTCCGGGCGGGTGCGGTGTTGCCTTTGGCTCCCAGGAGGGTGTTGACGCTTTTCCATGCAGGATAACACCGCTGGAGAGGAATCTGGCTTGAGGAAAAAAAAAAAAAAAAAGGGGGGGGAAAAACTAAAAAAGAAAGAAAGAGACAAAAAGAGCAAACCCCCAAACTGCAGCTGGAAAAATACTGCGAGTTCCAGGGTGGCCAAGATCAACAGCAGGGACAGGCTGCTGCTCTCTGAGGGGGACAGGGATGGGGTTTGCTGTCCCAGTTCTAGTTTGGGATGAAAACAGTGCCAGGAGGAGGGTGATGGGTGCCCGGCCCTCCCAGCCTTTCACGGCTCATTTGCGGTTCCGGGGAGGACTTCTGGTGCTGCGAGAGACTTCATTTTTTTTGGGCTGTCAGTTTTCCTCAGCTCCTGGAGCGGTGTCATGCTGATGGAGGGAGGAATCACCGGTCCTTTCCCCCTGCCCTGTCTCTGTCAATTGTCTCCAGGACTTCCCTCTCTCGCCCACCTTTCCAGTCCAGCTCTTTTTTCACTCTCAATTGCCTTATTGGCATGACACGGTCGGCGAGCATTGCCAAAGTTAATTTATCAAGCGGCCCTCCCTGGAGCCGGCTTTTCTCGGCACAATTGCTCCCCAAAGACTCCCGGGGACGCTCGGGCCACGGCTGAGCGCTGGGGTTTAATGTCCTCATTAAACACCGATGAATAACCGCCCCACCCCTGCTCCGTGGCAGCCCGGAGCCCGCAGCCTCTCCTCCAGCCCCGAGGAAGAGCTGGAGTTCACCCCCAGATTTATTTGCATTGCAGGCACCCATCCAGTGCCCCCGCTGCGGCATCCGGGACAGGGAATGCCCGGGCCCGCACGGCCGGGACAGCGCAGACACAGAAATGACGATTCCTCTCCTTTTCCTGACGCGTGCGGAGCTCAGGGAATGGCCCAGCTCGAGATTAAACCCCCTCACCGGGGACTAAACCACAAAGCCAGTTGTCCTTCCAAAATGTAAATCCCAGCTCTGCCGGGCCCTCCCATGGAATTTGCTCGGCTGAGGATCCCTCGGGCACTTGCAGGACTCCGTCCCCGGCTGGGCAGTTCCTCCTCTGCTCCCAGAGGGATGAAACCGGCAGAGGCTGGAGGTGGAAGTGGTGAATGCTGGAGGTGAGACTGGTGAAACTGGACGGGAGCTCTTTGCAGGGGCACGAGGTGACAGGACAAGGGAGAATGGCCAAGGGTTAGATGGGATCCGGAGAGGAATTCCTCCCTGGGAGGGTGGGGAGGCCCTGGCACAGGTTATCCCATGGATCCCCCATCCCTGGAAGCATCCAAGGCCAGGTTGGAGCAACCTGGGAGAGTGGAAGGTGGCAGGGGGTGGGGAAAGATGGGATTTAAGGTCCCATCCAGCATTCCCTGATCCACGTCAGCCCCGGAGCCTCTGCATTTCTGCCTCGCCCCCGTGCTCACCCCGCGGGCACCTCGGGATCCTGGCACGGGAGAGCCCCGCACGTGCCGACGGCATCTTAATCCGGCTTTCCTGACACCTCCCGGGCAGGGCAGGGCCGGGATCCACGCCCAGATTCCCCCCGGGAGCCCGGGCCCGAGGGGAGCGACGCGCTCTGCTCTCAGCAGGGCGGGTTCCTGAGCGCAGCTCAGCTGAGCCGGGCTCTGGGACTGAGCCGGGGCCGCGGGGACAGCGCTGACGGGCAGGCGGTGCCACGGCTCGGCTGGTGCGCGGTGACACGGAGAGCTCCGGGGGCCGCCCATGCCAGCCCTGCGGAGAGACCCCATCCCAGCCCTACAGAGATCCCATCCCAGCCCTGCGGAGAGACCCCAGCCCATCCTATCCCATCCCAGCCCTACAGAGATCCCATCCCAGCCCTATAGAGATCCCATCCTATCCTATCCCATCCCAGCCCTATAGAGCCCCCAGCCCATCCTATCCCATCCCAGCCCTGCAGAGAGATCCCACTGCCCCGCCTGCTCCTGCCCGCGTCAGAAGGAGCCGGCAGGAGGGTGTTTTTCCCCAGAACCTGTTTTCCAGATCCCCTGGCATCCTTCCACGGCTCTCGCCGCCTGCGTCATCCTTTTACGAGGCTGCCTCGTTCCCCGGGAGCCCCTTCCCCTCCCCTCCCCCTCCTCTTCCCTCTCAGCACCGAGATTTTATTTATTTGTTTATAACACACTTCTCTGTCCCCAGGATGCCTTTCATCCTGGGAACACGGAGCCGTTTCGGTGGCAGGAGGGAGGGGACAGCCTGGGGACACCGGGAATTGCTGTCACTCCCCAAGGGATGCTCCAGAGGCTGATCCCGGTGGGAGTGAGCCCTGCAGGAGCAGGGACAGCGTCTCCCAAGGACACGGAGCACCCGGCCTGGCCACCCTCACACTGTGGGCGTTGCCTCCAGACACCAACCGCGGCTCTTGGCTCCTCATTAAAGGGATTTTTGGTCACGGATGGAGCAATGACGTGGGGAGGTCCTGCTGCTCTTGATGCTTTGAGAGGGGGGCCATGGGCAGGGGATGCCGCCCATTATCCCAGGTTGGTCCAAACCCCGTCCAGCCTGGCCTGGAACACTTCCAGGGATGGGGCAGCCACAAGAATGGCAGAGAAAAGCCCAGGTAAAGCTGCTGAGGAGGGGCAGAGGAGCCCGGGTGCGGCTGTCACCGCCCAGGTGGGAGCGGGTGAGGACAGGGTCGGACTTCACGCTCGGCAGCGCCGCTTCCAGGGCAGTTTCCACTTCCAGGGCAGTTTCCACTTCCAGGGCAGTTTCCAGCACCCAGCGCGGGCGGGGGGGAGCTGAACCTGCCAGCCTGGCGAGTGTCAAGAGCGATTAGCGGTTCACACCCGGCCTGAGAGGGGGATAAACACTCCCGAGGCAGCCGGCGGTGCCGGGCAGGAGTGCCAGACAGGGAGGAGGGGGAGCCCCGGGACAATGCCTGAGGATGCCACTGCCAATTTCCCCTTTTTCTTGGCAAGGGAAGTTCGCGGCTTGGTGGGACAGATGCTCCTCCATCCCAGACGTTTCCTGTCTCCCCCCTGTCTCCTGTTCCCCAGGAACCCAGGGGTTCCTGGCTGGGGGGGTGGCCTGCAGAGCTCCGGAGGGGAGGGGGTGTGGAGGGAGCGTGGCTAAACCGGCGCTGAAGGACGGGGATCGTGGAATCACAGCAGTGATAAGGTCGGAAAAGTCCTTTCTGATCCAGGTGCAGCCGTTCACCCAAGGCATCATGCAGAGCTGGGATGGTGCCTTGTGCAGAAAACACCTTCGCTTTTCCATCTGGGAAGGTGGAGCAGGTACAACTGCGGCAGCCTGAGAGGAGCTGAATGCACACGTTGTCACTGAGCCAATTTCCCGTCCTCCTTCTCAGGGAGCTGACGCAAATTTGGCTTTCAGAGTTCTCCTGTTCCTCCTGACAGTGCCCAGGAACCGGGGCTGGCTCGCTCCTGTTTGGCACTTGCCGGTGAAAACCCAAAAATAGGTGCTGAGCACTGGGGGAGGTGGGATTTAGGATTCCAGCGCACTTTTCCCTGCTGGAGCCCCATGGTGGGGTGAGAAAGCAGCACTGAGGAGCTGCCACCACACCAGGTCTGGAATTAAATATTAAACCTCTCTTCAATGCAGCCTCCGCAGTGCCACTGCTAATGACATTTCCTGCTGGCACTGACGGATCCGAGCCCCGCTGTGCCAGATGCTGCCGCAGGAGCAAGGCCCTGCCACCCAGCTGGACAAACTGGGCAGCGAAATGAGGATTGATTCCTTCTTCCAGCACCGAGGAGCAGAGCAAAACTGAAACGATGATGTCAGGGCCCGAGTGAGCGGATCTCTCAGGAGAAGAGGGTCTGGCCGATTCCATCCCGAATCCAGCCTCAGGAGCTCCCTGGGAAGGCTGGAGCAGCCTGGTTTCCTCCTCAGCAGGACGCAAAGGCTGCCTGAGCTCAGCTCCTGGCCCCGGGCTGGGCTCTGGGGCGAGCAGAGCAGAGACTTCTGGAGGCCCTGGAGCTCTGGGGTCGGGCTGTGCTGTGCCAGCCCCAGCTCGGGCGAATGTCCCTCCTTCAATGTCCTTCCTTGAATGTCCCTCCTGGCCACCAGCCCTGCCCCGGCCCCCGGAGCCTGAGGCGGCGCTGCCCCTCCTCTGCCGCAGCCCTGAGCTGCTCGGGGCTGCGCAGCGTCGCACAAAGAGGCTTTGTGGACATGACCAGAAGGCAGGCGGGCTCTTCAGGAGCCTGGCAGCAGCGAGCCCTGCCTGCCCTGCCTCCCTGGCTGCCCATCCGTGTCTGCCCTGCTCCCCAAACCTCCTCCCCTGGTTCTCCAGCCCTTCCTGCCCTGCTCCCCAGCAGGGATGCACTGCTGCTGCAGCAGAGGGGGAGCTCCCAAAAGCAGGGATGTGCTCCGGCCTCCGAAGCCCGGCAGCTCGCCGGGGAGCCGCTAATCCCACCCGGGGCAGCTCCCGGGGACCGGGGACGGGAAGGAGCATCCGGAGAATCCCCGCTGGCCGCCCGGGGCTGGCACTGCCCGCGGCTGGCGCTGCCCGGGGCCTCCCCGGGAGTGACGAACAGTGACAAACAGCAGCCAGGCTCCCTGGCAGATGCGTCCCCGTCACTTCAGGGGCCGTTCCCCCGCAGTCACATGGATCCCATTAGCGCTGCGCTTAACATGAACCAGAAGCAGCCACAGCCACCAGCGCCGCCCCGGCACAGACACAAATCTCGGGATGAAATCAGGCCAGAGCTCTGCTGTGCCTGGCTCCAGGGCCCCGGGAGCCGGGAGGGCACGCAGGGGCCGCCTGGAAAATTTTTCCTCGGGGAGGGGGAGCCCACCCGGGGCAGCTCGCTGGTGTCAAGCGGTTGTTTTTTAGTTGAGGGATGGGAGCTTCCTGTGCCCTGTAATTCCACGCGTTTCGCGTTCTGGATGGGAACTCCCTGTGCTCCACACGTCCTTGTTATTTACCCTGTGGAGGGGAACAGCCACGCTCCAAAGTGTTTTCCGCTTTATGGATGGAAACTCCCCGAGCTCCATCCATCCATCCCCAGCCCCGTGCGAGCCCCCGGGGGTGCCGGGCAGGCATCGCTCGCTGATGGCTTTGCAAACATCCCGGGGCGTTCAAAGAAAGCCACCGAGTGGGTTTTTCTCTCCCTCTCCTCCCCCGCTATTCGTGCAAATCCACATGAGCACAAAAGCCTCCGAGCTCCCGTGTCTGGGGCCGGGATTGCGACACCCGGGTGGTTGGGCAAGAGTCCGGCGAGCGGAGACAGGCGCGGGGCACCTGGGGATGGTGACAGGTCTGGCACAGCCCCGCAGAGCCACCGGGGCACCGCGGGCTCAGGGTGATTAACTGGAGTGTCAGGCAATTAACTTCTTCACACTTGCAGCCTCTAAACTCGCCCATAACTCAGAGGCGACAGACTCGGTGTTTATTTTCTGCTTCGGGAGGAGTCGGGCGCAGCTTCCAAAGGAAAACAAGCTCTTCCCAGATTTACGGCCGGGCTGCGGGGCGGATCGCAGGGCAGGGGAGGCTGAGGGTTTGCGAAGCTGAAAGCCGGGTCCTCGCCTGCCGAAAGTGGCATTGAGGAAGCGATTCCATGGGCGCAGAGCCTGGCGAGGCTTTGGATGAGTCACTGTTCCCTGAGTCACTGTCCCCACGTGGATGCAGCAGGAGCCGGTGGCACCAATTAGAGCGTGACAGGGCACGGGGAAAGCCAGGCTGGGTCTCGCTCTGCCCCCCGACGAGGCACAGCTGCTCACCTGTCAGGGATTTTATCTCCTTTTGAAGCATTTGGGGGCAGGGATCTGAACCTGTCCAGCGGGAATCCTGCATCCACGCTCGCTCGGGGCTTTGCGTTTCCTCAGCCTCAGGGTGGGCAGTGCGGGGGTCCCGCTGTGCTGAGCCCCGGGGCAGCGCCAGGCCCCTCCATCTGCCTCTTGTTTTGATGCCCAGAGCTCTGCACAGCTTCCCTGCCGGGGCTGACGCATCAGGGATCCCGGCAGGAATATTCCCAGCGCGAAGCACAAGCTCTGCTCCTGCCTGGCTGCCCCGTGGAGGAGGAGGGGGAGGAGGGGCTGGGTTTGCAGCAGGTGTTGCTCAGCTTTGCCACCCTCTGTTTATTTCTCCAAGCTGGAGATGTTCGGAGTGCTGCAACAGCCGAGGGCTTGCACAGAACCGGGGCTTGGGGACAGCCTGGATTTGCGCCGTGGCCGAGGAGGGACAGCAGGGACCAGAAACGTGGGACCACATCTGGGCCTGGCTCGTGAGTGAGGGTCCTGATGCTGCCAGGCGAGCCAAGGAATTTGCTCAGAACATCCATATTTTGCTTGGAAGCAGGAGCACCTTCCCAAGTCTGCTGTGAGCACTCCAGTTGCTACACAGGGATTGTTTTTTATAGCAACGTCTCCAAGGCCTCAGCCTCGTTATCCCCATTTTTAGAAATGGAGAAGTAAGCAAAGGGAGGTGCTGCTGCTCTCAGAAGGTCTCCTGAGGGGCCAGCAGCACATCCCAGCTTCCCTGGAAGCCCCAGCCCCGTGGCCAGACGGTGCTGGGATCATCCTGGGGGCAGCTGCCAGCTCCCACAGCCATTCCCTGCCCCACAGCTGCTGCTCCAGGCTGACAGCAAAGCCCGGCTGCTCTGAAGGTTAGAAGTGCAGCCCGTGGGGAGAGCAAAGTCTGCCAGTGCCTGCAGCAAGCTTCTCGCCTGCAGTTATTGCCTGGGGATTAGCAAAGGTCAGGGTTTAGTGCTCCAGCCCTTCCCAGCCTCTTCCTTTACTGCAGGTTCTCGGATTTTGTTGATTTAGCCTGATCCGTAAGTGCATGGAAAAATCCCACCCAGCCTGGGGGGAGCCAGGGGAGCAGAATTCCTGCAGCAGATGTCATCGTGCTGGCAGAGGGAAAATACCCCACCCCTTGGCTGCTGGAGCCCGGGGGGAAAATCACGGGATCCTGGTGGGCAAAAAGCTCCTTATCAGCCCAGGCTGTGCCCTCCTGTCCCTGGCACCTTCCCTCTGGAAAAGCTGGATCCTGCTTCACCCTCTGCTCCTCCTCCTCCTCCTGTCTGTTCAGCCTTTTCATCTCTTTTCTCCCTCCCGCCCATGTTCACTTTGCCCTGACAACTTTTTTCTTCTGCCGTGCAGGATGTGGGAGGGATGAGAGCTGCAGATAATGAATAACCCGGTGCTCCTCAGCTCTGCCTTCCTGGGAGAGCTCCGAGATTCCTGCTGCCTCCACCTCTGCCTCCCCCTGCAAGTGCTCTCGCCCCAGTCATGTGCTGTCTGTTCCCAGAGCCTGATAAATCACAGCTGGCAGCTCCTGCTCCCAAAGACTCCACTTTTATGGGTTTGGATCCGGTTTGAGCTCAGCAGCTCCTCTGGAGAAGGGGTCACTGCAGTTTATCCCCAGGAAACTCCAGTTTGCAGCAGCAGCTCCTTGCTGTGGGTCCGGGAGGGCTTTGCTGAGATCTTGGGTGGGAGAGCCTTCCCAGCTCCCCCAGGAGAGAAGGAATTGCTTCTCCTGCCTCTGTCCCTGCTGTTGTGTCTCTTCCAGTAGCTCTGCAGGTGGAGCAGGCTCAGGGTCTTCCCTTTGTGCTGCCTCTGCTGCTTCCCTGCCCTTGGCTCAGCTGGAAAGAAGCGCTTGGCCTGGAAAAAGAAATGATCCAGAAAGGCAGACTCAGGACCTGGAGAAAGTGGAGGCCTGGGATGGAAACAAATCAGTTCTGCTGCAGAAACCACCTGAGCAAACAGCAGGAAACCACGGGGAGAGGCCGAGGGGAAGCTGCTGGTGAACTCCAATCCCTTCCCGAGGCTCGGGGGTGAGCCCCACGCTGGATCCATCCCGCTCAGGGGGCAGCAGCCAGGCAGGGGCTGAACTCTGCCTCTGTCACACCAATTCTGCAGAAGCCTGGCCACCAGAAACCCCTCCCGCCTCGCAGGACCCCGGGGAGCGTTCCCAGTGCTGTTCCGTGCTGTGCATGCCACCGGCAGCTGCAGCTGAGGCCGTGGAGCTCACCCAGCTGTGCAGCTCATCCAGCTGTGCAGCTTCTCCCTCATTCCCGGGGCTGCCAGATCCACTGAGCTGTGCTGCAGAGCTCTGCTGTTATCCAGCTGAATGTTCCATGGACAGAAAGGAGCCTCTGGCATCCCTGCAGGGTGGGGGATGCTGGGGAAGGGCCCCCTTTGCTTCAGAAACCCCCTGGATCCCAACGCTGGATCCAGCAGCTGGAAAACGAGCAGCCCTTCACCCAGGCTTATCCCTCTCCAGGGTCTGGATTTGGGTTTGGGCTTTGGGGCTGCTTCCTTTGCCACGTGCCATCTCCCCAGGAGAGAGGCTGAGCCCAGCTGGCTTCTCCCAGGACATTCAGCCTTTCATCCCAGTTTCCAGCTGTGCCCTTTCCCAGTGTGGAGCTGGGGGTGGACACCTCTTTCAACTCCAGATGTTCACACTGGTTTATTTTGGGTGCTTCCCTGGCTCTCTTCCCCTTCCCTTTCCTCTTCCCCTCCCAAGAACTGGCACCCTGTGGCTTTTTTTTTCCCATTTGTGGCCTGACTTTAATCCCTGTCCCAGCGTTTTGTCCCTGCACCTCCTGCCTGGTGCAGGAGTTGAGCATTCCAAAGCTTTTTCCATCTGCCCCCCAAACCAATATCGACCCAAGACCCTTTGGAGGTGAGGGGGAGGAGGTGAGGACAGGGCTGCTCCTCAGAGGGGACCATCCCAGTGGGGTTTTGTGTCCCCTGGCCGGACACAGCCCCGGGACATTTTTCCTCCTGCCCCGAGGGATGCTGAGAGAAGAGCCAGTGGTTCCTTGTCCCCATCCCTGGGAGCTGAAGGGCTGGACCCATCCAGAGCAGGAGCAGGTTTCCACCTCCCAGTCACGTGCAATTAAGGAGCACTAACGAGGCTGGGCTTGGCCCGAGCACGGAGGCAGCGGGTCAGTGCCACACAATATCCTGGTGACATCACTTCTGAGGGGCAATTCCAGAGGGGAAGGGGCCTTTGCTGAGCTGCTCCTCGGCACACCAACCTCAGAGAGGGCTGTGGCCTCTCCTCCTGCCTCCCCTGGCTCCATTATCCAGTGTCCTTAAGGAAAAGGTGGAGAGGGAAGAGTGGCCCTTTTCCCTCTGTCTCATCCTCGTGGGGAGGGGGTTGCTGGGGGCCGGGGGGGTTTGGATAACCTGCCTCATTAGTGGCTGTATGACATCATTATCTCACATTAGCCACACTCTTCCAGAGGTAATTGGGAAGCCTCTGGAATGGCCCTGTGACCTTTAATTAATGCAGTGGGGCCTTTTCCTTGTGCCGTTCCTCACTCTGCCTCAAGCAGCTGCTTCTTGTTAAGATGCCAGAGCAGGGGAGCCTTGGTCCCATGCCGGGAGTTTCTGAGCCTCTCCCCCCCAGGGGAGGAATAAAAAAGGTGCAGGAACAGCCTCAGCTGCCGCCTGACTCGCTCCAGCCTCTTTCCAGAAGCCCCTCGCTGGCTCCAGGCACTGCCTGGGCAATTACCCAGGGGCTGATTAGCCCAGCTGGGGCTCCTGCCCTGCCCACGGTGCCAAGAGGGCTCTTGGAAAAGTGGGCATGTGGAACCAACAGAGAGACACAAGACTTTGGCTCGGAAAAGGAAAAATTTAGGGAGAAATTTTGGGTGGGGAGGCCCAGGGTAGCCAGATCTGCCCCATCCCTGGCAGTGTCCAAGGCCAGGTTGGATGGGGCTTGGAGCAGCCTGGCACAGTGGAAGGTGTCCCTGCCCATGGCAGGGGTGGCACTGAGCTGTTTTCCAGCCCGAAGCATTCCAGGATCCCATGATTTGTCCCAGCTCTGGGTTTTTATGTTTGCTGCTGGAGCCCCGGAGCACAAGCCCTGCCTGAGGGCACTGGGATGGATAATCCAGAGTCACTCCTGTGGCACCAGCTCTAATCTTAATCCTGCCTCAGAAACCTCTGTAGAAACCTCCAGCCTGAGGAGATCAGGGCTGGCTGCGGTTCTCCAGGGGGGTTTGCCTTCAAAACCGTGGAAACAAATTAAAGGAAGCTCCGTTCAGGTCGGAGCTTTTCACTCCCAGGTGAGCGAGGGCGGCAGATTTCGGGATTGGGGGAATGGTGTCCTCAGATCCTTGGGAGCCGTCAGCTGGCAGAGAGCTCGAGCTTTCCTGACAGTGGCATTTGTACTCGTCAGGCCTCGGGGCCGAGCCCGATGCTGCTCTTGGCATGGCTCCCACCCGCACAGCTGGCACGGTGTCACCGTCCCTCGCGGCTGGCACGTCCACAGGGGGCTTGGAAAGCCTTCCCGTGGGCAGAGCGGGGTGCAGCTCCCCAAGCTTTTGGGAATTCCCACTTTGGAGCCTGGGAATTGAGAGGGCTAACGGAAGTCCTGGGCTCTGATTTAATCCAAGCCAGGCTGGGGCAGTCCAGGGAGAGGGGCTGGGGGCTGCTGTGTCTGCAACCTGAGCTGGCCAATGCTCTGTGAAGCTGCTGGCAGTGGGCAGGCTGGGATCAATGCCGGGATCAGGCCGTGATCAGGGCCAGGATCAGGCCTGGGATCAGGCCCAGGATCAGGCCGGGATCAAGGCCGTGATCAGGGCCAGGGTTCAGGCCGGGATCAGGGCCAGGGTTCAGGCCGGGATCAGGCCGTGATCAGGGCCAGGGTTCAGGCCGGGATCAGGTCCAGGGTTCAGGCCAGGATCAGGCCGTGATCAGGGCCAGGGTTCAGGCCGGGATCAGGCCGGGATCAGGGCCAGGGTACAGGCCGGGATCAGGCCTGGATCAGGCCGGGATCAGGGCCAGGGTTCAGGCCAGGATCGGGCCGGGATCAGGGCCAGGGTTCAGGCTGGGATCAGGCCGGGATCAGGGCCAGGGTACAGGCCGGGATCAGGCCGGGATCAGGGCCAGGGTTCAGGCCGGGATCAGGCCGGGATCAGGGCTGTGATCAGGGCCAGGGTTCAAGGCTGGGATCAGGGCCAGGGTTCAGGCCAGGATCGGGCTGGGATCAGGCCTAGGATCAGGCCTGATCAGGTGCTGGGGCACTGCCCAGGCTCCGCCAGGGAATGGTGACATTCCCAAGGCTGCCAGAGCTCCAGGAGCACTTGGCCAACACTGCCAGGGATGCACAGGGTGGGATTTTAGGGCGTCCTGGCAGGGATAAGAGTTGGATGATCCCCGTGGCTCCCTTCCCACTCGGGATGTGGCTCTGTGAGCTTTGCTTTAACTTGGCCTGAGGCTCTCCAATCCCGCTGGATTCCACAGAATTTCAGTCTCCGGAGAGGAGGTTAAAAAATCCAGGGAAACCGCTGACTTCGTGGCTGTAAGTGACATCTAGTGGAAACGGCAGGAAAAGGAGTGCGCAGGTAAAATCCTGATTCAGGGATTCGGAGGGGAAAACGGATTCCTGGGAGCTGAAACTTCAGCCCAGAGGCCTCTTTTCAGGACTTTGTAAGAAGAAAAAAATCGGATGAATAGAATAATAATGAAATAATAATATGGATTAATAATGGAATAATACAATCGAATAAAGGGAATAAAGGGAATAAAGGAAATAAAGAAAATAAAGGAAATAAAGGAAATGGCTTTCTCTGCCTGGGTAGGGGTTGTTTCTCATCAGTGGACAATGTGGGACGTGGCTGGGACATGGCAGAGGTCACCTGGCCCTACAGCTGCTGTCCCCAAGGCAGGAGCACCACAGCCACCCAGGCCATGGTGGCACTGTGCCGCACAGCCATGGAATCATGGAATGCTTTGGGTTGGAAGAACTTCAAAGCCCATCCAGTGCCCCTGGCGCTGCCACCCTGCCCCTGGCGCTGCCATCCCGCCCCTGGCACTGCCACCCCGCCCCTGGCGCTGCCATCCCGCCCCTGGCACTGCCACCCCGCCCCTGGCGCTGCCATCCCGCCCCTGGCACTGCCACCCCGCCCCTGGCGCTGCCATCCCGCCCCTGGCACTGCCACCCCGCCCCTGGCGCTGCCATCCCGCCCCTGGCACTGCCACCCCGCCCCTGGCGCTGCCATCCCGCCCCTGGCACTGCCACCCCGCCCCTGGCGCTGCCATCCCGCCCCTGGCACTGCCACCCCGCCCCTGGCGCTGCCATCCCGCCCCTGGCACTGCCACCCCGCCCCTGCCCCGGCCGGAGGGGTCCCGCCGGCAGCGCGGCCGCAGCCCGGGGCTGCTCTTGCGAGAGCCGAGCCAAAGCTTGCGCAGAAATCTGAAACCCGCCGAGACTTGGATTAGCAACCCGAAACTCCGGCCAGGAGCCGAGCTTTGGGAAGAGCTTGGCAGAGTTTCAGGCCAGCGCGGGCTGGGTTTCAAGTGAGCCGAGTCTGACCTTTGCATGAGCCCGCGGCTGGCGGCCCGGGGAGCATGGGCTGGAATTTTAACAGAGCCTGGGGAGAGAGTTTCAGGCCAAAAAAATCCCACCCCAAGACCAGAAAAAAAAGTTAAAGGGTTCGGGCAAAAACAAAGCGCAGCTGGGGTGGTTTGGGGGTGATAATTGCTGCTCACCTGCCCCCAAACCAGCAAAACCAGCCGGGTGGTTGCGGCTTCGCGGCACTCGCAGTTTCAGTGCGGGGTTAACCCTTTCCTCAGCACGGAGCTGCTCCTCCCGGGCTTTCCCTGGGGTGGGTCCGAATTCCTGTTTCCCCCCTGTGCCCATCCCCAGGGAGGTCTCCTGGCCCGTGTGCGAGGTCGGGGCTGTACGTGAGCAGCTCAGCATTCCCAGATCCCGGGCGGAGCTGCGCCTGTGACAGGTCGTACCTCGCGGGAATTTATGGGAAGGAAGGAATGAATCAGACCAGGGGCAGATCACGAGATGGACGGGCAGGGGAGAGCACAGGACGAGCGTCCACGGAGCAGCCAGGCATGGACACACAAGGCCACTGCTGTCAGCGCCTGAGGCTCAGGGATCATCCAGCTAAAACTGAAGGAGGAATGAGAAAATAATCACAAATAAACCTCTCTGTCCCCGGCAAGCAAAGCAGCAAGGGCCAAGGTTGTCTTGCTCCTGAAGCCATGGACAGTTTTGGGTTTTTTTTTCCATTATGCTTTATTTTTTTTTCTGTTGCTTTTCCTGCAATCTCTCCCTTCCTGCCCTGACGCACAGCATGTGATGGGTGTAGATCAGGACAGGGAGGCTCTTCCTAATCAAACCCACATTTCTCTGCATTGTCTGGGCTGTCTCACGGGGAACTCGGCCAAACCCCCACACTTGTGATGTTTCAGTGCTGGTTTGAAAAGCTGCACAAAGGTAGAATTTTCCCCAAATGGAGCTTCTTGGGTAGGAAGGGAATTATTCCATATTGCCCTTAGAGCTCCTTTCCCAGAAACTGAGGTTCCTTTACACTGGCAGTGGTGAATGCTGAGCCTGGAGCCGCAGAAGGTGTCTCTATCCCAAAGGAAGTGCCCTCCACGGCATTCCCAGTTTTCCTGCCTTTTCCACGCCCTTGATCCTGGCTGTTTCTCCCACGCCGTGTCCCGCCAGGCACAGGGGGAGCCACATCTGCTGCTTTATTTCGGGCCCTTCTCTCATTACAGGCTGACATTTGTTATTTATATCACGCCCTTAATCCCCACAGCGTCCATCCTGGAGGTGCTGGGTGCCATCCACAGGATGGGGCTGGAGCATCCCTGCTGCATCCCAGCAGCATCCCTGCTGCATCCCTGCTGCACCCCTGCTGCATCCCGGCTGCATCCCGGCTGCATCCCGGCTGCATCCCTGCTGCACCCCTGCTGCATCCCGGCTGCACCCCTGCTGCATCCCGGCTGCATCCCGGCTGCATCCCAGCGTCTGGCACCGGGGAGCTGCAGCCAGGAATCCCGGAGAGGCACGGCAGCCAAGGGGGAAATGGGACACGGGCTCTCCACTGCCACCAGATGTCCTTGGCAAGGTGGCACCACGCCCCTCTGCCACCTGTGGGGCTCGGGGACAGCTGGACGTCCCCTTGAAGGCCACGCCGGGCTTTTGTGGCCCCTCTGAAAGGAAGGGAGGCGGCGGCTGCGGCGGCATTTCCCCGCGGCCGCTGTGAGGGCAGCCAGAGAAATCCTGGGCTGTGCCCCGCTCCCGGCCCGGTTTGTCCCGGGTGGGACGGAGCGTGCGGCTGCTGCGGCCGCGCTGTGCCCGTGCGGCTGGGCCCCGGCGGGACAGCGACGACGCGGCCACCGGCCGCCGCTGGCTCCCGGCCCCGGCTGCTGCCGCTGCCCCTTTCGTGTTCCCTGCTGCGGTTTCGGGCCGAGTTGAAAGCTTTTCTGACTCAGAGGGAAGGAAGTCGGCTGCAGCCAAGGGAAGGAAGCCGCTTGGTTTCCCCTCCGCGTCTGCGAGGCGTGTGAGGGGAGCGGGGCGTAGCCAGATCAGGAACGAGATAGGGTGGGAAGGCAGCAGCTCTTTCCTTCCATCTGTGGCTGGCGGGACGAGGGAAGCGTGTCCTGGGCCACATTTCCTCCAGCTGCGGCTGGGCTGGGCTCTCCCGGCTCTCTGCTGCAGTGCGGGACAGCGGCCACGACGGGGAGCTTCCGTCCCGCGGGATGGCCGGGCCGGCGGGGCGGGACAGGACAGGACACGGCGCCCTGCTGTCCCCTGCCTGTGGGGACACAGCCAGGAGCTGTCCCCCGGCTCCCTGGGACAGAGCACCTGGCCCTGGGGAGGACCCTCGAGGCGGGTGCAGAGCTTGTGGGACCCCCAAGGGGGTGCAGAGCCCAGGGTCCCTCTCAGCTCCCGCAGCATGGCCACCCCTGGCCACGGCCACGGCCGGCTGGGCTGTCCTGGTGGCCGAGGGGGTGGCTGGAGCCTCGGGGCAGTGCTGGGGCCTGGGGCTCGGCTGGGGCTCTCTCTCCCAGCCCCTGTCCTGCAGGCAGCTCTTTCAGGGCAGCTATTTCTGGCCCTGGGACGGGGAGGGCGTGTGGGGGGAGGAAGGTGGGAGGAAGGCTCCGGGGCTCGTGGGAGCTGAGGGTTATTTCTGGCTCGGCTTCGTGACCTGCCAGGCCACCCTTGGGCACTCTGGCACTGCCCCGTGCCAGGCTCCCCCCGAGGCTGCAGCCCCAGGCTCCCCACAGCACGTGGCCCAGGTGGCCCCGGGTGGTGTGGGACAGCTGCCACACGCCCTGCGAGGTTTGTCACAAGACCGTGGTGCTGGCTGTGATCTCCTGATGTCACCCTGCAGCAGGCTGGCAATAAATGCCCTGGGAGTGCCCTAAATAGGTGAACCCTGCCCCTGAGGTGATTTTGTGTCACCCTAGACAGGGTGACTAAGGCAAAGAAGTGGCTCTGAGGGGAAAAGCACAGTCACTGCCACGCAGGTGTGCCAAAGGCTGGGAGCTCCATGGCCTGTCCCCCTTCCCTGCCGGCCACCCCATGGAGTGACCCCAGAAGGGAGCAGGGGGCACCAGGAGTGGCCCCGGTGCCCCCAGACGTGGCTGTGGCAGGGTCACACACTGGCTGGCACCCTGGCATGTCCCCCACCAGTTCTATATATGGGCCTGCCCTCTCCGGGCCGGTGGCACTGGCATCTCAAGTGACACCGGGGAGGGAGGGGGGTCTATTTTTAGCCCCTGAATGGATCGGAGCTGGAGCCGGGCTCTCTGCCCCCGTCAAGGGGACGGCATCATGTTGTGCTGGGAGGGTTCTCCTGCGTGGCTCCTCGAATGGCTCCGTCCCCGCCTGGGGCTGGGGGACAGGTAGGACGGGCTTTGTCACCTCCCCGCGTGTGCTGCTGCCGCATCCCCCCCGGGCCGGGCTGCGCCCCCTCCCCAGGGCCACGGGGCTGCTTCCGTGGCTTTGCTGGGCTGTCCCGCTTGCGCTGGGCTTGGGAACGCTCAAGAACATCAGCTCCAGCTTTTAAAGTGGATCGTTGGCAGAATGAGCGGGACAGGGAGGCTTGGGGTGTGATGGTGCTGTGGAGAGAATCCCAAACCTCCTTCACTTCTCTGGGGAGCATCCCAAAGTCCCTGTGCCGCTCTGGGGAGCATCCCAAAGCCCCTGTGCTGCCGTGCTGGGGAGCAGAGGCAGCGGGGACCGGAGGGGGTGGCAGGGGCCTCTCTCACTGCTGGCTGGGTTGTGGTCCAGCACAGCCACCCCCATCCATTGCCAGGTGCTGGAATTTCCAGCTGGATTCCAGCTGGAAACGGCTGAGGACGAGGAGATGGAAGGGAGGGACTGGGAGAGAGGGCTGGGGGCACACGCCTCGCCCCCCGTCTGCCCACAGCGGTGCCACCCCCTCCTCCCCGACCTCTCCCTGCCGCAGGCATGGATAACTTCGAGTACAGCATCCAGCTGAACGACCGGGAATGGGCTGAGTTCTTCCAGGCTTCCGAGGAGTGCAGCCTGGCGCCGGCCTCGCTGGCCACGGCCGAGGAGCAGTGCCTCAGTGACATTGAGCAAGGGGACGCCTCGGGGCGCGACTGTCCCCGCAGCACCGGCGGCGCGACCGCAGCCGCGGCGGGCAGCGAGCCAGCGCCTGGCACGGCCAGCCGTGCCCCACGTGGGGCGGCCGGT
>WAAG01037915.1:859-19790 GCA_013390105.1 Tichodroma muraria | reverse complement strand
AATTCCTTAAGGTAGGTGAACATAAACTGAACTTAAATAAGTGGACAGCCTAGTGATGGGACTATTTCTTCACCCAAAAATTAATCAGTGCCTTATACAGCAGTGGTCACAAAGCATATTTGCCATTGCCTGTGCACATGAGCATGTTCTGAGGTATACTACCAGTATGTTTGCATGTCTGTACACGGGAGAAGAAGAAGAGAGCAGTAGCTTCTACAGCAAGAGAATTCAAAAAATTGAATCATCACTTGGTTGGGAGGCACACTAACTCCAGCAGCCAAGAAGTCTCAATTCCCATAGTAAGGAACAGCCTGGATGGCTAATACAATTCTGCTGCAATGGGGACTCAAGAAGCTGGCTAACTGCTTTGGGAGCACAGTACTACTGCTTTTCTGCCTAGATAGTTCAAGAATTTGAGACGACCAGAATCACTGCAAACAAAGAAAGGTCACAGTACTGTACGATCACTGGCCTCCAGCTGCCTCCCTGCACTCCTCAGGCTGTCAGCATGTTCTCCTGGATCATGCATACATTCTGGGCCGAGTGTCAGCCAGTTAGTTCATTTATTTCTACTCAACTCTTCTGGACAGATCAAACTTCTAAGAGCACACAGCCACAGAGCAGGCAGAATATCTGAGTTCTGGAGATTCAACTTCCCAGCTTGTTGCATCCCAAGTAGGGAACATGCATATAAAACCTGAACATGGAGCAGCATTACAGATCAGTGGCTTAGAGACCTTGTGACCCTGAGAATCACAATTCCCTCTCTCTCTTCTCCATCTGAAGATTTAATTACCACAGCCTTTGAAAAGGTTGAGCTTAGAAACCCAAGACTGAAAGGGACCACTGGAAGGGTGACTGCATTCAGTTTCACCTTTACTGCCAGCAACCAAGTGATAGATGACTTGCTCAGAAAGATTCACAGAACGTGCATTCCACATGACAGTACAAATACAAAACTTTTCCTATAACTTGTAGCAATCAAAGTGTAGCAAAATGAACAAAAAAACAATTAAATCCACATGCAGACAAGAAATAAAACCAATAACAAATATTTTAGGTTCCTGTAACAATGGGAAGTTAGATAAATGAAAGCTACACAGCAAACCCATATCACACGCAAAATAAAGCAGGATAGAACACTTCATATCTTATCTGGGGATGTAATCTCTTCTGTCCTAATCTCTCTGATAGTTCAAGGCTAAACAGGACCCAGCCATTAGGCACTTCAGGATTTTCATTACAATGACGCTGCTAATCACCTGAACAGTTTGCCTGTGTGAAGCCAATATTTTATTAGAAGACCAAAAACTATGTAAACAAGTTAAGTCACAATCCATAAAGAAGAGTAAATGGTTCTCAGTGACCTTAACAGAAGCAAAAATGGCCCTAAAGCATGATACTAAGGCTTCCTTTCCCAGCTTCAGAAACTTTGTTCTGTTGTACAGTCCCACCAATAAATACAGCAACTGACATCTAAAAATATCAAAACATCACTCCCTTGTTACCTCTTGTATGCTTGGTTAGCTTTTCTAGAATTACACCTCTCATTGCTGCTTAAGAACCTCTTCACAGTGCCTCATCTAAATTTATTGAGATAAACATGTGAGAAACATACGTCTTCACTTTATTCTCCTGCAGTGTAACACATCATCTTCCTTGCCTTTGCAACTAACATACTTGTAACTGGTGGTCAATACCAAAATCTAGAAAACAGATGGCTCTCCTGTCCCTGCTTGCTTGGCTGAGAGAAGACACACATGATTGACTGAAAGAGCATATACACCCTTTTAACTTATGTAATCAATAGAACATAACCTAGATCAGGAATGATCAGGTTGCATGGTACTATTTAATTGCTTTAAGACATATGGTCATCTTCCATTTTGCACCTACAAAAACACGGACTGAAACAATGCAATTCACCTAATTCATAATCTTAAGGTGAAAAGTTCATGTTTGGTGACATCCAGCACTGAGTGGTTTCATTTTCTGAAGGCTTCATTTTTTATAGGCTTAACTATAGCAACTCAGCTGACACCTGAATTTACATTTAATTCTAAGTCGTTCCAAGTAATTTGTTACTAATAGTGTTTATGTAAATTGTTATGAAAGCTTTTAAATTACTGGATTTATTCAAGTCTTTTGATTCTTTTTTAATATTCAAACCAAAACGGATTATAATCTGCTTATCCTCTTTGTCAAGGTGCCTGCAGAAAAAGAAAAATAAAGTCAGTCATTTCTGTGTGAAACACATAGGGCATGATGCTTCTATGAATGGCATAAAAAACAGGTAAGTGAATCCATACTTTGAGCACAATATGAAATAGTGAAATAGGAAAGTGCAATTATTGAATCAAATGTATTACCTATGAAAACACTTAAGCATATTCTGAAGCTATTACTGTCCAGGAAAGAACTCAGTCACATACATTTCAGTGATGTACAAAACTTTCAGCCTCAAAGTAAAGAAAACTCAAAAAAATATAGAAGTTGAAAAAAGGTTAAGAGTACATAAAACATTGTGTTGCATACTTAATAACCCCATGGCACCTGAGTATTTTCATTTTATCTCACATTCAAGAACAATAAAAGCAATGAGATTTTAATACATTATTACGAAACCAAAGAAAATAGATTTGTTTGTTTGGAGTTAAGTAGAGCTACCTATAGGCAGCTAATTTACAGTTGTTTAAAAACCTGGACATCTAGATATATGTGTACCCTATAACACCATACATGTACTCTAGCGTATGCCCAGATAGCAACTTTAATTAATTTTAAAAACATACGTGAAGTTGTGAAAATTGTGTTCTTCAGACTTTCCAAGATTCAAGTCTAGTTAGAGAATTACATCTTAGTTACTACATCCAAGTTCATTCTTCTCAATAGGTATACATCAGGTTTGTAGGAATATAATTAATTATTGGTGTTCAGTTACTGCACCTCATCTACAATATGCTTCCCACAACTCTAAAGTTATTGAGGTCCTCATAACTCAAACACAACTCCAAATAAATAACAGAAAAATAATAGCAAACAAAATATCAATTGCACAATTCTCAATATCAAATTATCAAATTTTCACTCCCTTTCAAGAAAAAAAACCAACCCAACAACAAAACCAAATACTATTGGTGAGTCATTAGATAAAGATATTTAAGACAGCTCAAACAAAACTTAGATCAGCACATTCTCTTACTTGTGTATCTAGAAAAATATGCTACACCATGAATTAAAAGTTGCTTGGACTTTTACTTCATTGCATTCTGTTAGTTAAAAGACTTAAGTCACACAGAATAAACCTAAACAGTTGTCTATCTTGGAAAGATTTTCCTATGTTTGAACACAGCTTTGAAGAATCAAGTAAGCTAACACCACACTGATTATCACTGATGAGCCAGAGAAAAGCAAAGCAAATTGAGGTCATCAGCCTGTCAGCAATGTGATAGTCTTGAAATGTGTACAATAGGATTTGTAACCCAGACCATTTAACCCTAAAAATGTTCAGCTTCTGTATTACAATTTAATTTTGTGGGCTACTTTCACATAAGATTGCCTATGACTTATTTCCATTTTAAATACTCAAAAGATTTGCAAAACCCTTGTTTTCCCAGATGAACTGGGAATTTACAAAAGTAGTGATTTCTCCCCTAAAAATAGTGATTTCTCCCCTTTTTAGGAGGCTAGAAGCAATAGAAATTGTGATCAAATACTTTTTTCTGATTAGAAAAATAAATCAAAGTGACAAGAAAAAGCTACATCTGTTGTGTAACAAATAAAGGTTTTACTCTGTCACCATATATACAGTTACAACCCAGCTTTTTATATTTGCTAATTAGAAAGTTGATAAATCTACCTCAGGTACCACTGTCATACAACATCATTACCCATCCTCTTTAAATATTTGTCACAAGAGTATACTCTTACAGCAAAATAACATTCTTTCTTAGGACAGCACAACATTACCATTTTAAATACTGAAATTACTATTTTTTTAATTGCCTTTAAGAGGTAAACACTTTTTTTAGCATACTGTATTTAGGATTTTACCTCTATTGATTCTAGCTATTCTCCCACCTAAGTGTGCTACAAAAGAAACTATAAATATTTGCTGGAAACAAAACTGGAATATTGACTCGTTGCACAGTGTTTATTGCAGAAAAAAACAGCCATGGGCATTTTTAATACTCATATATTATATGGTTACAAAAAAAAAAATCTGAAAGCTCAGGAGCCATTTTCTTAAATCTACACAGGAACCAACTTCACGACTACACAATGGAATTTTTAAAGGGCATTGAAGGTACTGCGCACAATCCTTTTCTTAGCCTACACACACAGGGCCTAAGCAGCATTATCATTATAGAATGAGACAAGATAAAAGAGAAAACCAACCCAAAACTCAAAAAACTTTGAAAGTCAAGTTTTATTATTCAAAAGGTACAAGTAAAGGCCAAGGATGTTTTATTTGTCTTATTTCCCAAACAGGAGGTGTGAGAAGAATTCTGTGTCTACATTTCACACAAATGTAGAGTGAGTGTACTTGCAAGGGATAGGTTTTGGGGATAGGTAAGATGCTTAATGAGGCTAAATTAAAATTCAAATATAGCTATGTGACACCTACAGTTAAGGCTTTAAAAGCCCCCACTAACTTGCTAAAATGGTGAAGCATTGCCAATTCAAATGAAGGCACTGTTGGGAAAAAAGAATTGCTTCAAGGCTATCCTACAAATGAGACAGGACTTCCCCTATGTGAAGCTGCAACTAACCACTGTCCTCACACAGAAGGCATAGCAGTACACATCTTCAAGCCAGTATGTCACCTTGGGAGCCTGATACAGCTCTTTTCATATCTGCCTCAGCAACTGGTGCTTTAATGATCTTGATGCCCAACGGAGATTTACCTGCATAAAAAAAATACAAAAGGGAAAACTGATGAGGTAAGTGCCCTCTTTCCTTCCCAAAAGCCCAGTAAAAATCGGATGATGTGTCCATGCAGGAAGATTTTTGCTTCAACTCAAGAATATTCTTGTTTTTTGAACTTCAGAACTTCTTTAATGTTTCAGAAAAAACACACAACACCCAAAACAGCCTCTAATTAACCATTCTTGCACTCAGCAACCTGTAAGTGAGAGATTTACTCCTTCCTCAGAGTTTTTTTTCTCCCCATTACTTTACCCCTCCCTTACAGTTTTACACAGATTTACACCCTTTTGTTTCAACTACAGTCTGGTGGTAATATTACCCCTGTAATCGCTACACAGGCATGCAGAAGAGACACTGTCTACTTGAGAGCAACTGTTCTGTCTTTCCCACCAGCAGCACCAAATGGGATTCAGGAATCGCAAAATAGGTCTGGTTGGAAGGGACCACCATGGGTCGTCTGGTCCAAGCTCCCTGATTAAGCAGGATCGCTCCAGAGCACACTGCACAGAATTGCATCCAGATGTTCTCGAATTCATTTCCAGAGAGGGAGACTTCACAACCTCTCTGGGCATGAAGCGCTGTTCTGCAAGAAAAGAGGCCCCAAGAAGAGAAATGGACTTGCTTAAAAAGAAGAACAAGACGGACCAAAGGTCCCGCTGGCCCGGCCCGGCCCGCCCCACGGTGCTGACAAAACCGCCGCCCATCCCCGACCGCCCCGTGCTCCCGGCCCGGCCAGTCTCGCCCGCGCGGCCTCCATCTGCCTCGGCTCCTGCTGCGCTCCGGCTGCTCTGCCTCGCCATGGCCGCTTCCTCCTCCTCGGCGGCCGCGCTGCGCCCGGTCACTCACCTGATCTTTGACATGGACGGGCTGCTGCTGGGTGCGTAGCCTGAGCCCCTCTTCCCTCCACCGCCGGGCCCCCGCTCCGCCCCGCGCCGGTGGGTTCCACCGCGCCGCCAGGCCCGGCCCGCCTGCCCGGACGGCGAGGGGCCGTAGCTGGCGGCGGGCAGCCTCCTTCCCTTCCCTTCCCCCTGCGCCTCCCGCTGCCTCAGCGGCCCAGGCTGTGGCTGCTCATTCACGGCCTCCTCGCTCCGGGCGAGCAGCCAGAACGCCCCGGGCGGCGCTGCTAAAACCAGAGTGAAGGGATTAAAGCAACAGGAAACGAATTAATTCCTTCTCGTCCTTCCGCTACTTGCTGCCTTTCGGGGGCAGATTTCGCCTTAAAGTAACAGACCCAGAGCGGTGGGAGGCAGGTTGGGGCTGAAAGCCAGGGAAGGCGGTATGGAGGGGAACGGGCATGCAGTGTGGGGCTGAGCGACCGCCGGGCCGCGCACTGCCGAGGGCCGGGAGCAGCGAGTCTCGGAGGGCAGGACAGCGCTCGGCAGCGTTCTCCAGCAGAAGAGCCTGGACCGCTCCGATAGCCTTCTCTTAGTTTTGGTACCAGTAGACTGCTTTGTAGGGTTACTTTGTAACCTGACACTTCCCGTGCTGCAGCTCGATTGGATCTTGAGGTTTGAATAGTCGCTATAACCAGGGCAGTTTTTAAGTCTGCTTGTAACTGTTCGCTGAGTCAGGACCCTCTGCTGAGAAATAAAGGAATTATTTCGGTATGTGACTTAGTCTTTTAAAAAGTCCATGTGAGTTACCACACAGGAAGCAGTTTTGGATGTAGGTGAACTCTTGAAAGGTGTGAACCGGAGGTATGTGCCTTCTTTTTGCAAAACCTGAATTGTTTTCTGGGCAGTTTCTGGGAAGACTGCTGTAAAGTCTGATGAATTACATTGTGATTCCAAGAAATGTGCACTTTTCCCTCCTTCAGGGCTATAAGAGGTGAAGGTGATCCACAGGTGAAGGTGATCTTACCTTTTAAAACAAAAATGGCTATTCTATGCAATTGAATAGTGATTGAGTTATTTTAGTTGAATTTTCAAGTTTGTCACTGGAGTCTCAAATAGCCAGGGGATACACACACACACATACATATATGTGTGTGTGTTTGTGTGTAATCCTATAGTCCAGAACCAGTTATTTTAATTTCATTCTTAGAAGTTTCGAGAAAGCTTTTTTTAGCTACTACTGCCCTTTGTGAGAAGCTGGAAATCTGCTTCACACAGACAATATTCACCTTAACAGGACATTATTGGTAATGATACGTGTATGTTCTTCTATTTAAAAAAGTTTCATATAAAGTGTGTATTGTGTTTCAGAAATCTTTCAGTTGCAAGTAATTAGACTGAAAATACTCTTCAAGTGTCTTCCAGTAGAGGAGTAAAAGTGACACTACCTTAGTGATTTTCATAATGTGCTCTTCATTTCAGAGGACTTCAGTATGTTTCAGCCTCTGAATACTATGAAACCTTTAACATTTTTGGTGAACCTATTTGTTTCATGGTGAGCAGTGACCCTTGAGAGGCAAACAGGCAGTCAGGAGACTGCTTAGACTTTCCCAAGGTTCCTAAACGTTTCAAGAAATTTGGAATAATTTGGGGAAAAGAATGATAAAAGGCATACACAAATTAGATTCATTCTGCCCTACCTATCTACTGTAAATCTTCGGAGATAAATAGTCATATTGATGTTAGCCTACATAAGAACCCTGTAATTTTCTTATGAAATTTTTAATGTGTCACATAGTGTTCATTGGAGGTGATAAAATTAATAACATAGGTATTTCAAGAAACTACAGAAATAGGCCCAAAATTTCTTCCTTTAAAAGGGCAGAAATAAAAGTTTTGATATTGAATAACTGTTTTTACTAACTTTTTTAAATGCCCCCATAGTTGGTTGCAATTTTTAGAACCTGAAGCTTCAAGTTTTGCAAAAATTTTTCCCAACAAAATAGTGTCTGCAAATGTACATGACTGTTATTAGATGTTTTCACCTAAACCCTACTGATTTTATAGAACAAATATAAATTGATCTATAAATGATGACAATAATTGAGCATTAAATTCATTTGATGTAATGTGCCATAATCTTGCTTTCTGTAATTTACATACTTGCTTCTGATTAAGGAAGGTAGGATATCTTCTGAGAGAAAGATTTCCAAAATCTTTTTGAGTGTAAAATCCTTAAACGAGGTCTGAGGTGTTTACAAGGTTCTTGACTTTGGGAACAATCCAAGTGTTATCCTATAGAACCTGCATCCTATACTTTACTGGCTAATGCTTGGCTGTGGGAAAGTGTTACTGAATCTGATCAACTGATATTTTATCTCCCCTCTCCCCCTGTAACATAATTGAGACTGATTAAGTTGTCCTTGAGTCCCACCTTGATATATCAGCTTACTTTCAATACCAAAGTTACTGCCTCTGAATTGTCTGTGGAAATACTTCAACCCTTTCATTCAGAGTCCTTCTGTATCATTGTTTCAAAGGTTATCTAACACTGTTTTTTCTGCATTTCTAATCAATGCGATCTACCCTTCCTTTTTTTCAATTACCTAATCTTTCCCTTTGAGCTCTTGGATGAAATCTTAGGGATTTTGCCTGTTGTTCCAGTTGCTAGAAAGTTAGCACTGTAAAGCATTGATAAGTGAAGTATGTGACAGCACCTCTAGGTATCTCATTTTTTAATAGGTAAAATTAATTGAAGGACTTATTTTTTTGTAGGAAACTCCCACTGTAACAGAAAAAACAGACTTTGTGTGCAGCAGTTGCATCCTGCTTTGTTATACATAGAACAATAGAATATCTCAGGTTAAAGGGACACATAATGTGAATGACTGAAGCCTGGATTCAGACACGCAGGGAGTCTGAATCCTGTATTCAAAGAAACGAGCTGGTTTTATACGCTTCTCAAGGCAAGTATTTCCTTACAAGGTAATTCTCACTACGTGACCTATGCCATGTTGCCATGTCAGCAACACGCTTCCTAAATGTCCTTCGACGGGGTGATCACGCGCCGCTCACCGCCTGTCGGCTTCCGGCAGGCTGCTCTCCGCAGGGCTCCACGCGGGACATCTCCTGCCAAGGTCAGGTGGAGACGAGCCTCTCTGTGCCACCACGGGCTCCTTTGTGCTGCCGTGTGCTCCTGCAGGTGCGTGCCACAGCCCGCAGCTCAACTCCATCCCATCTCTTCCCAAAACATAAGGATCATTGAGTCCAGCTCCTCGCAGGACTTCTGAAAACTAAAACAGAGGACTAAGAGCCTTGTCCAAATGCTCCTTGAACTCTGAGAGCCTTGGTGCCATGATGACTGCTTGAGGGAGCCTGTTCCAGTGACTGATCACCCTCTCATGCAGCTTCATTAATTAGCATAGTTGATTAGTGATGCACTGTGTAATAGAAACCAGAGGAAAAGGAATAACTGCATCTTAATTTTTGTTGTACTGCTGTACTTTCTCAAAAAAATCCCCAAACAAACAACAATAAAAGCACTGCAACAACCCCCCCAAGCACTTCAATTAAAGCATTACATTTCTTAAGTTAAATTTCTGCTTGATTGCCTACAACAAATAATAGAATTAAATGCTCAGAATAGCAGATTGCTTTTTCTTAAAATGTGGTAGTCTGTTCCTACAGAAGAGTACTGTTCTAACTGCTAGTATGTGGTATAGTTAAAAATATTAAACCTACTTATGTGTGCACTTATCCACACATAGTACAGGGTTAACGGATAATAATAGTAATAACAACCACAACAGAAACTAGAGATATTTGATACCTAAACAAATCCTGTTGTTATAGTTGTACAGTTTGGATCCTGGAATTTTAGCATGTTGTAAGAGCATACAAAATCAATGCTAAAGATTGGGAATTGCTAAAGAGAAGGAAAAATCTATTTAATTTGTACAAAATATACAACTAGAGTAATGCCCCCCAGGATCTATTTTATAAACTTACTGCATAGGTTTCTTTTTGAGCTTTGACATGTGGTTTTGTTATACGATTGTAACCAATAGCTACCCTACTATCAAAACACAAATAGGATTGTGTGTTGCCTTTGTTGATTTGTGCTTAAACTTATAGGGGGCTGAAAACATTTAAAATTCTCTACAAGCTGCATGTATAATATTAACCTTTCCCAAATGACAAATGAACTTATGAAAATGGCAGCAAAGATAAGATGTTTCTTAGCATTGTGCTTAAAGCTGAACTGGACCTAAACTAACATGCAAAGAATATGACACTTTAATATAGGAAGTTTAGTCATGTATTTATTTTTGTTTAAATTTCTGCTAGGAATAGGGATTGTTTTATGTAAATTATTATCCTTGCCCGTGCCCCTCAGTGTTGGAAAACAGTATCTTTATATGAGATAAATCAGGGTGTTCAAGTATAAGAAATCGTTCCTAAAGCAGCTTGGTTTTGCAAGATACGTTCACCATAACTCAAAGTCATGTTAGACTGTACAGGCACAGGTATGCCAGCTTGTAACCATTTCTAGAGGGATGAAAAGTAGTTAAGGCAACTGGGATCAGAAGTTGCTGCTTTTATAGCTGCTGTCTCCTTTGTGTGAAGACCGCTGTGTTTTGTGCCACTTCTAAGACGCTTCTGCATGGCTGGCCAGACAGGTCATCTCTGGTCTATAATATAGAAGAAATTAGCTTGCAGTTAAATTCGTTGTAGCGTTGTGAGATTCACAAGAATTTCAGCATGTTTTCTTTCTCCCCAGTGTTACCTACTCATTGTCACAAGGTCAGAAGTCAAAGATGTACTCTTACTTTCATTTTATTGCACAAGTTGCCTAGGAGATTGCTGTTACAAGAAAACTGATGAGAGTTCCATGCTGGAGTTTACTTATGTGCATGCTGTCTTTTATTTAAAACAGCTTTCTATTTCTTCTATATCCAAGCAAATAGCACCAATTCAATTAAACATCAGTCCTCTCTAGATTGGTCTATGTTATGCCTTAAGTGTAGGAATTAATCTTCTTAGGCTCTAACCTGGCAATCTTTGTAAGCCCATTTTCTGCTTCTGCGTTGTGGAGACTTACTTTCTTGTCATTCTCACTTTCCATCTGATTTTGGGAGCAAAAAGAGAAGATTCTCTTCTCTCTGTTCAATATTTGGAATTTGTTGCAAAACTAAAGAGACTAAGGATATTATTAGATTAAAATACCCTATAGATGCTTCATGAGCAAATCTTGGACATAAGTAAAACAGCTCCTCATTGAGAATTAACTAACCATAAATGCAATAAATAAGATTTTTCATATGCTTGAAAGCTAACTTTTTAATTTAACAGCGAGAGAAATTTAATAGCAAGAACATAAAAAACATACTGACCCAGAGTCTGACTTCTGTTATTCCCTTGATTGATTTGCAAATTGCCCATCCACATGGCTGTTTGTTATTTGTGGTTAGAATAATCCAGAATCAGAGCTAAATTCAGCATTCAACAGTTTTGGGTGGTTTTTTTTGTGCACTTTGGTTTTGATTTCTATAGTGGCTACCACATTTCAAAATGCCATGGGCAGCATTAACAATGATAATTCTTTCTTCTTGAGAAATTAACCAAGGAATCCTCCCAAGCTGAAAGATCCGTGATTTGATTTTATTATTGCACAGAAATTGCACACAAATGTAATATATATTAGGTGCCCCAGACCTAAAGCATGGGGTTATAAAGTTAAAAAAAAAAAGAAACCATATGCTGAACAAGTTAATCCCAAGAGTTTTCCAGTTTCTCTTTTAATAATGTGGCTTTTGTTTTCTGTCTGTTACACACTTGCAATTGTATTGAGAGCCTGTAGTATGTGGAGAGATGTTTTGAAAATGCTGGGAATGTAAAGGTTCTGTTTAGTGATTTTAGAGGTGCATACATCAGTGTGACCATTTATAAAAATTAGTCTCTTCCTATGCCTAAAAGCAGATTTTTCAAATCTGTTTGTAGATGATAAGGATTTGTTGTGTTCATAAACTGTTTTGTGTATAAACTTCCAATTATTTTGCTTTGAATGTAAATAATGTGTCATAAATGGAACAGGATTTCACACAAAGAGAAGGTGCACAGAATTTTCCATTAAAATAACACCATTTTTAGCTGCTGTATTCCAATTTTCTTCTTACTTAAGAAGAAAAACAGCATTAACAACCCTGGATTTATTATTCTACATACTAGCAATAGTTACACTCTGTACCATCTTGGACCCGGCTCTGCAGCTCTTGTTCTGAGCAGCTGTAATTCATTCATGTAGCCTTGTTGTGAGTTGGCTAATTGAGCTCTTGAGAGTGGAATTTTTCAGAACATCTTAATTTGGGCAGGATGGTTTCTGGTCTGTGAATTCTGCTGTATATTTTGTCAGAGGCACAGTCTTACTCTTGAATACTGGCATTTATACTTCTAATGGAGGAGGAGGAGGGGTGATTGTGGTTGTTATTATTTTTAATTTTTTTTCTTTTATATTGGCAACAGGCCTTAATAACCATGATAATTTTCACACTATGACCTGCTTTTAAGACCAGGAACTATGTTAACTAAATATACAAAAGCAATTAAGCCAAATACCTTCTCCTTTCAAATTTTATTGCATTCATTATGGACATCTCTGGCATGAAGTAGATAACTGCTAGTGATTGTTGCTGTTCCTTTTATGTGTTTATGTACATCTTTGTATTGATACTAATTTCTTTCACAAGACTATTGAGAATTATATAACCAAGATAAATTTTGTGGCTTACAGTGGTTCTCTCAGAGGCTCCTGACCTTGACTTATCCCTTTTTGCCCCACTTTGATAATAATAATAAGAAAATTGTTCTAACCTAAGGTTTGTTGAGGTAGTGTTAACCTTCATCAGGATTTTTTTTTGCTTCTTAGGGAAAACTATCCTGTATTTTTAATCTCTGTTTTTTACTTCCTTTGCTTCAATAACTGGTGAAGAATATATCTTTTGTGGCTCTTTTTTTATTTGATGGCTGAAAACATTTTTCAACTTTTTTTTTTGCCAATATTTTGTTTCTTGAAGGGTTGCATACCTGTTGACAGTATCAATTGCTGCTGTCTCCATGTATGTTTTCTGGTTTCGTGCAGTTTTTAATAATTTTTTTATTCCTCTTATAATGAATACCATATTCAGTAGTAGTTTTGCAGTATATCTGATGCTGCATTTTGGAAAAACTTTCGTCTAAGTGTACATTTCTCTTTAGTACTTTTCCAAGCTGTTATTATACATAATAGCTGGTTTATTTCTAAAATGTATTCTTACTTTTCTTCCTCCTTCCCTTTAGAGATATAGGACATATTTTTGTAATAGTCACCAAATAAGTACTAATAGACTGTATCTCATGAAGCAAGTTTATTTCTAATTCTTGAATGATTTCCTTTGGGCACTGTGGGAAGAGATGGGATGGAGTTGAGCTGCGGGCTGTGGCACGCACCTGCAGGAGCACACGGCAGCACAAAGGAGCCCGTGGTGGCACAGAGAGGCTCGTCTCCACCTGACCTTGGCAGGAGATGTCCCGCGTGGAGCCCTGCGGAGAGCAGCCTGCCGGAAGCCGACAGGCGGTGAGCGGCGCGTGATCACCCCGTCGAAGGACATTTAGGAAGAGTGTTGCTGACATGGCAACATGGCATAGGTCACGTAGTGAGAATTACCTTGTAAGGAAATACTTGCCTTGAGAAGTGTATAAAACCAGCTCGTTTCTTTGAATACAGGATTCAGACTCCCTGCGTGTCTGAGTCCAGGCTTCAGTCGTTACAGGACACCACTTCTGTGTTAGCACTCCCAATATTGCCTTTTCTCTGCTGTTCATTTTTGAATTGTGTCTGCCTATGTGCGGTTCTTTTGGGTAAGTTTCACATGCAGTTTGTCTCAGGGTAATGTGAAGCATATGAGAGGAAAACCCACTTTATTATTTGTCAGTCCAGTCTTTCTAACATCTATGTGAATTCACTCATGACCGTTTTCATTATATAATATGGACAGTGTTACAGTGTCTCATTCTTCCAGCTTATTAATGCATGCTCTCTGACCGACTTTAATAGGGCGCTGTGTCACCTTTGCTCTCCACAGGATGGGCTTGTGCTAGGCCTTTGCAGCAGCCCTGTGCTCACACATGCTGCACTCACTGGCTTTGCTGCCAAGCTGCTCAGCCCTGGGCGTGGATTATCTGCTGTGCATAAACATGAGTTCACTTAGGTTCTCTTTCTCGGTGTCACCATATACTGAAAAGAGCCTGTTTATGTCAGGACATCTTTTGGAATGTTGTGTCTTCAAAATTATGTTCTGCTTTAATTGCTCCGTTTGTGTGTAATGTAAACTGAACGGAGTACATAGTCAAACTAATAGAATATACCTTTATTTGATTACTGACCAGTAATAATTGGGATTGTGTTTTTTGGATTGGGATGTTTTATGAGTTTGACACTGGTACTGGTCATCTGGGAACATTTCTAAGCAAGAGGAAAAAAATTGTACTAGAAGAATGAAGTGAAAGATAATGTGTGTTTAATGAAAAAAAAAAAATTAGGATTATAGTGTATTAGAAGGTCTGAAGTATGAGAAATCAATGGTTTAAGGTGGAGCATGAGTATACTGGGACATATTTAATTTGAATAAATTGTTCTATGATAAAGTTATTTTTATTTGTTTGTTTTGTAATTTCCATACAGAAACCTCCTTTGACCTGTCTCTCCTGGGCAAAAGAGTATACTCATGCATGCCTGTAAAGTGACAAACCTTGGATAAAGTCAGCATTCTGCTACAAGATCATTATTATAAAAAATTGCACCATGTGAAATGGTGGATCTTTTCATGCTAGGACTGAGTCTTCTCTATAGCATTATATTATTACTGGACTAACAAAATGTTCTTTGCTTTATGGCTCAGGGGAGATGGAGCCATAAAGAGCTTATCACAATGTAATAAATTTCTAGTCTTTAAAAATTAAAAACAGTGTTTCATGGGGAACATGTCTCAGGAAAATGAAAGTATTTGAGCCACTAAGGTATTATAGTATATCTAATTGCTATTCTGCTGCCTAATAACTTGCACTGTTATTATTGTTGTAGATCATATTTTTTATTATATTTATCCTTCTACCATTTTTAATTTGAATGCTTTCATTTTTCATGAATGAAGACATCTAGGAGTAAAGAGCAAGAAGTGTTGGTGCTTTGGTTTTGAGTGTTCTAAAATGTCAAATGTTTTATGTGTCAGTTGATTGCAAATTGTAGAGTATTGAAGAATTTAATTTATTGGAATGTTTGATTCAGAGCTGATTTTGCATAGTTTACTGTTTATCATGGCTTTGCCTTTTTCAAAAAGTAAGTGAACTATCCCCCTTCATTCTTTTGCAACTTGTTATAGAGAGCAGGTAATTTGTATGTGGATTTAACAGTAAAAAGATAAAATTCTAGGTTCTTGGGTTTAAAGAAGTTTTGCATCTTTATACTCTTCTCATAAAGTGCCAGTTGTAGTATTTTTTTAATAATAAAAAAAAGGAAAGAATTCTATCTTAGGGATTAAAAAAAAAAGTCTCAGTTTTAATTGCTAATTGAATTCAAAGTTTTAAAGAACTTTTGGTAGATGATTTAGCTGCCTATTACATGAGTCTTCATACCTTTAGAAACATCTGCATCTTTCAATAACCTCACATTGTACCACTGAAAAATTTCTGGGTCGCCGTGACCTGTCGCACACAGCATCCCCTGCCCAGGCTGGCCCCTGAGCTGCCGTCAGAGGAGAGCTTTCTGCAGTCTGCTGTGGCACCACTGCTGCCGTCCAGACCATTCCTCTCCTTGGGAAAGCAGGGTGGTGGAGAAGGTGGCAGTCTGCACGTATATTGGGACAAGACTTGAAATAACATACGACATGAGTGTTTCTAGGTCCTAGGGTGCACAAATAGCCTGTGATTTCCAAAACCTATACATTGGACCTCAAGGAGCAACTGCACTTAATAAGGGCAGTGTTAACAGTGTCTAAGAGCTTACACTTACACGTGTATTCAAATTTACAGTAGTTTTCATATGGCATCTTGGTCTCCCAGGGAGTATTTTAGCTTTGCTTACTTCTTGGGAGGTGTCATAATATTAGATTTCTTTTTTTTTTTTCTAATTTTATGTTTATTGTTAAGTTTTTTCTAAGATTGCTCTAAATTCTGCAGTTAATCAGGTATGGATATATCAATATCATTCCTTAGATATGTTGTGTTAGTGTTGCTTTTGTCTCAAATACTTTTCGTAAATAGAAGGTCTTTGAAATGTTCATTATAATATTAGGTTTCCTGTATTGTTAATTCATTTTTTGGTTTAGGTATCTAAATCTAAATCATTTTTTGGTTTAGGTATTTTTGCACACTCTAGAACTTTTAAAATAATATTCCTTATGTTTGGAAATTTTTCAGTGCTCTACAAAATTCTACAATTCTTGTGTAAAGCTTTAGAGATACAGGGGATGTCTTTTCATGTGTGTGTATGTATACAGAGGAGAGAATTCTTTCAATTTAAATAACTATTAAGATAATGAGCAGCTCTTCAGTAACTCTGAAGCTGTCAAAGAAAAATGCCTTAAAGATATGTCAAAAATTTCTTGGAAAAGTCTCTTAGCATAATAGAGAGCTAACAGTAAAACTGGATTATAGGGCTTATGTTTATTAAACTAGGCCTTGTTTTTCTCTAATCAAAACTTGTGGCATTAAGAGGTGGCATTTCAGGATCTGTAGCTGGTACCTGTCTGGATTACACTGGTTAAAGTGCTCTTGACGTAAATCCTCATGTTTCCCCTGCCTCTTCCACAGGCAATAATACAAGATGTTAAATTGTGTGTTAGCATGGTTTTTCTCTCCTCATTTCCCTGGTTAATTGAGAAGTGGCTCTGTGTTCTAAGAAGTTTCTGTTAAGAGGGGAAAAAGAAAAACAATATTCTTGAATTTATCACAAAACTGTGGAAGTTATTCCTCTCTTAACCCATTCCCTTTTCTAATACTGTAGATCAACATGGACTAGATTCATGTTTTCTTTTTCTACCTTCTGTTACAATTGCAGCTTTCAGAGACTAATGTGAGTGTTCCTGTTTCACCCACATGTTTCTGTATTTGTATGTCACAAAAAAGAAGGCATAGTACTTATTTTCCCCTGGGTACTTTTCAGTAGATATTTAGTTTACCTTTCTCTTCATACTATTCATGCCTTCTAGAGGCTGACCTGGAACAGAGCCTAGACAGAGCAAAAGGATAAAGTAGGTATTTATTAAAAGGTCTCCATGGGCACACCTGGGCCACACAAGAGCCTCATCAGACCACACCCAAGATGCTCGGGAATGGTCACAAAATGGTCCCCGATCACAAGGTCCCCAGACTTTTATAAGTTCTGGTCCATTAGCATATTGGAGTCAAATTGTCCAACCACAGCTTCAGATTATGAAGCTCCATGTTCCTTGTTTTTTCTTCTCACTTCACCGTTGTTTTTGTTCTTGGGCCTGAAAGTTATCCTTGGTCTCAAGCTAGAGGAGGAGTTGTTTTGTCTGTCTACTCTGTGAAGAGAGTTTAGTAGCACTTAGTATGAAATCGAAAACCACCCACTAAAACAGCACAGAATTTAAAAAATATAAAAACTAAACTGAAATTGTGAGCTTCAGTTTTCTGCTTTGCGTTCTAATTGTATGTATGAGAAATAACATTGTATGTATGAGAAACTACATTGATAGTCTAACATTCCTAAGTATAGCTCAGGAGACTTACAATATGAAAAGTACTTTCAGTAAACATTCATTCTTTCAGGGTTGGATCCTATGTGTACCTTTCTTCTCTCATCCTGTTTCTTTAAAGTGTTCATGTGTTGTGAATTAAAAACAGGCTTGCTTTAAAAAACAAGCAATCCTGTGTAAGTTTAGGTTCAACTGAGATTTGATCTGATTTTCCTAGAAATTATTCTCACTACTGTCTTGAAATTCTCATTTTATCTAAGTTGTTTCAGCAGCTGATTTGATACTGCATATCAATAACTTTCCCCAAACCCCATGTTCTTTATGCCATTCTTTTTGTTAGAGGTGAGAATCATATAAATACACAATTTAGGAAGATTTTATTTATGACTAGTTACAAGGTGCCCAATACCTAGGTGGTGTAGGGTATCAAAGGTGTAATATGGAGTACCTTACTGCACTTTCCATGGGTAGAAGTAAAGGAATTGGCTACAATATCCTATAGTTCTGTTTAAATAGCAGTAACAACTCCCTCCCTTCAAGCTATAAAAAAGTGGTATTGATAATGTAGGCCCAGAAGAGTAAATCATATATTCAACAAAATAATTTACAATTATTTATGATTACAGCTATTATATAACTGTACTTAATTGCAGTCTAATTTTGGAAAATGTATTACCCATTTTAATTGTCTGTGGTTGTGAAAAACGAGGTTCACGCTGGTAAAATTTTAAAAAAAGTTTAATAGAGGACAAAAGGAGACAGAGACAATAAAGCAAGGGGTTTTACGGCTGGGTGCTTGGCATTCAGCCAAGAGCACACCTGGTGTCTTGGACACACCTTTTTTTATACCATTTCCATTGCATCAGTCTGTTGCATGTTCATATATTCCAGGAACTGTTTTACATGGCCACTCCTTGGGTCTGCCTTTTTAGAGCATGTGTGCTTCTTAGCTGCAGTTTTAATCCATCTTCACTGTCACCGTCAGTTTGGGCCTTGGTCCATCCTTTCCACAGACGGTCAGTGCTGATAATTGGTGTGTCAGTAGCAGGGTCCCCATCAGGTGTTCACTGGATGCTATCCCAACTAAGCAGACAGTCTAAGCATACTATATCAACTATTACCACTGTGCTTAACTTTTGTTAACAGCAGAAATAAAAACTATATCTATACAGCAAAGCCATTTTAACATTATACATATAGCATTCATCTTAATATTTGCGAAAAGCCAACAATATAATATGTGTTTTTAACAATGGTGAAGTCTTGGAAACAATTGCAGACTACCAAGGAAATTCTTTTTTCATAATAATGATGATGATGCAATTTAATGGCTTTGGTACTGACAGTATAGATACTTCCTATTTCCAGTTCAAGAACTACTTAAGCTCCTCTGTGAGTCCAATGTAGGGAATTAAA
>WAAG01037910.1:297-11192 GCA_013390105.1 Tichodroma muraria | reverse complement strand
ACTTCTTCCTCTGTCATTTCCCTCTTATTTTTCATTGTTTCTTCCATTCTATGTCATAATTTATATTTTGGGGAGGAGAAATTTGGTGAGCAGACAAAAACAAACCCTTAATTTTTCTATGTACTTATTTTATTTTCTGAGAGAAGAACAAAATAAGTGAAATAAATACACGGAAATTTGTGCAGCACATGAACAGGATGCCTATAACATCTATTCACAGCCTGGCATGGTACTAGGTACAAATAAGGATATCATAACTGAGAATGCTGAAAGTCCTCATTTTGTGAGACTAGAATGCCAAAATCTATGNNNATAAACACATTGAGTTATTCATAGTTACTGAAGGTAGGTATTTTTGCCAATCAAACATAACAGGTATACATTGTATAACAACACCAAGAGGAGTTGAGAGGATGCAACTCAATAAAAACAAACAGGTCATCGCACCTAGACAAGAATATTGAACTGCAGAAACTTAAGATGAGGAAGAACAAGTTAAATAATTGTATCTCAGAAAGAGATTTGGATGTTTACAATGTTATTGTGCTGCAAAAAAAGGCAAACCCTTATTGCAATTTATAGCCCATGTTATAATCTATGAAGCGTTTAGCAATTCTTCAGTTCTCCTTGAAGTTGCCTGTAGAGACCTGGACATCTGAGCTGGGATGAGCCAATTTTAGAAGCTTCATGGAAGGTATGGTCCTACTGGGAAAAAAACAGAGGAATACAACAATAACAATAATCAGGCTTCGTAAAGGTATACTTGTTAGAAAAGGCTGAAGGAATTAGGATAGTTTTAATCTGACTTTCCTCTGACATTCCTCTGAATAGCTGAACTTCAGAGAAAAGAAATCTAAGAGCAAAAACAATAGCAGCTTTCAAATATATAAAAGGTAATTTCAAGAACAGGAACAAACGGTTTTCTGTGCTGCTGTGCACAGGACAGAGATATTTTGCTCCTCTAACTATTTGCTCATCTCTTTTGAAGTGCTGTCTGGAAATGGCCATGTTACCAAAATAACACTAAATACAGTTTTGCAGTGCTACAATTTTCCTGGTGCATTAAAAATACACTTAAAAAATACAATTTGGGAAAAGTATGGCAGAACTGGAGAAAAAGGAGATAGTCTTCTTATGATTGTAGATTGCTCTCCTCCTCTGAAGCAGCTGGTGTCTGAAATTGTTTTCAAAGAACCTTCTCCTCACCTCCGTGCTGAATGAACCTATGGAAAAAGCTTGCACAAACTTGATTTGAAATGAAATAACTCCCATTTTGGAGTGAACTGTGTGATGAAGATGTAGTTATAAAATAAATAATGTTTCAGCTCTAACTTTCAATTTTTTCCTTATTAAGTTGCTCAACCAGGTGTTGAAGCCAATAGAATTTGCTTTTCCTCTGCTGAAAAGCTATTTTGAGTGCAGCATGACTGAAGAATAGCCTCTTATTAGCTGCTCGGCAGTTCTCTCGGCTTTGCTGCTAGAATCCCTCAATTGCTCCAACAACGCTTTTGCCAATACTCATCTGGCTCAATCGGCAGCTCTAACACCGGACTATGAAATTCTGCAGTGCTTGTGAGGGTGGTAAGCTGCCTGCTGTTTAACAGCTCTGCTTCATGGTGTGGTGTCGAGAGGGAGGCAGCGCTGATTTGGATCTTCAGTTTGTATTTAATTGTTTCTCTCTCCAATTTATTCTCTTCTAGTCTCAGTGCAGGATCCAGCCTGACTGAAATTCCTGGGTAGTGTTGCCGTGTGCTGCTCCAGAGTTGCCATGTTTCATGCTGGAGCTGTCTCTTCTCCATGATGGGGGGGGGTGCAATTCTTCTGCATCCCAACTGGACTGTGAAGATTAATTAAAGTTTGCAACACACTGTGAGTACCTTGTATGCCACTGAAGTGGAAATTATTGTTTGTTACAGCCAGTCCCAACACCATCTGGGATTTCCATGTTCCTGTTTCAGCTTAGCTGTAGAGTACCGAGCTTGATCTGGCACCATGAACAAAAGATTAGCGTTGCAATCTCTTGTTTGGTGTTTGGTGCTGTCCAACCCCCCTGTAAGTCTCCATGCATCCCAACAAGCTGTGCTCAGCACACCAGGACTCCAAAGGACTTTCTATAGCTGTAAGGCTGAGACATCCCTTTCCTTTTTCTGCACTTGCACTCTGGTATGGGTTGGATCCACAAAGCAGTGGATCCTTTTGGTCTTCTCCACTGTCACCCCCACCTGCAATTAACTTCAAGTCAGCTTGGCAAAACTGAGAAACAAATGATGATGGAATTGGGCTCTGCACTTCACAAAAGGTGTTTTTTCCGATGCAACAGAATTGTCCCTTTGTGTGGCATTTAAAGTCCTATAAAGACATGGCAAAAAAGGGCTGATATTGCCTGAGATCCAAGCCAGTAGCGGAAGTGATGCAGAGTCCTGTACTCTTGTATGTTCATAATACCTACAAAACCTAACCCCAAACCTGTTCTGCCAGTTTACTGTGAGATCCTCTGCAGGGTCAGGTGAATATCTCTGAAACAGACAAATCCCAACTGTGATTTACTACTCTGCTTTTAGGCACCAGCTTTTGCACAGCTAAGGGTACATTTTAAAACCTTCTTGTGACTTCACTGTTTTTGCAAGCCACAATGGGAGGCCTGACCTTTTGAAGAGTGTGCTATTTCACAGAGGTAAAACTCTAGTTCTCTCACCATATTAATTGCTGTCATTTACATGTTTAAACTGCCATCTGAGAGTTTCAGAGTCAGACCCCAATGCTGAGTGCTAAATAAACACCCAATCAAAGTCAGACGTTATCCACCTGAGCTTTGTGTTCCCTCACTTTCGCCATAGCATCAGACTCTCCTCAGCCTTTGAAGTGTCCCTTCTGGGTTTCTGAACAAGCACAGAATTAATTTAGCAGGAATTCCGCTGCAACTGTTCCTCAGTGACGGCAGCATCATGTGCATTACTCTCCTCCTCTGCCAACTTGAGACACTGGTTTTTGATTTTATGAAGAAAAGCTTAGGTGCTATCTACACTTTCACATTCTGGAGCCAGCCTAGGGAGAAATGTCTGTTTGATAACTTTCAAGCAATCCCACTCTGTGGATGTGTATTTGTTTGTCTCCACACATCTACAACCAGCTGTCTGGTTTTAATCAATTTTTACCTAATGTCTTCAGAGATACTAAGCTATTAAAAATTCATAAAAAGAGGCAAATGGATCTATCACAAATCTGAAGGGTAGATGAAGAACCGGGAACAACAGAGAAGAGACTCGAAATGATAATGAAAGAATGATACAGGAGAAACTGATGTCTAAATGTTTATTACGAGATAAACGCAATTTATGGTCATCATAGCTTCTTTGATTACCTTTCAACCTTTTCTTAACGATGCCCATATGTTGCAAATAAGAGGGGTTTTTATGACTTTTGTTCTCTCACCTTTCCCACGGCTTACGCTCCCGCTGTAACCACTACGCAGACACCAGGCGCGCTGCCGGCGGCGTTCGCCTGCCTGTCCGCGGCGCTGCCCGGGGGAGCGGGCCCAGCCCGCCCGGCCCCGCTCGGAGGCCGCCTGTCGCTCCGGAGACGTGCGCCAGGTGGCGGTGCCGCCACCGCCGCGCCGCTTCCCGGCCACCTGCAGGCACCGACTCGAGGACCGGGGGAGGCTTGTTTAACAACAAATCCTTGAAAAGGATGCTTAGAAGGGCCTGAAATGGTGAATAAAGGTAAGTTATTAGATTATATGCGGGTTTCCTGAGAACAGTAATAAAACGGGAAGATAAAAATTGAAGTTAGAAAGTGGCAGCACCGTCAGGAAGGGACAATGCTCACTTTAGTCACTGTGCATCTCTGCATGGGGAAAACAAATCTCAAGTGCTTCTGAGTTATTATTACTCTTTTTTTCTGTTGATACAAATTTCATAGAGGCAATAATGTCTTCTGTCTGATCTCTTTGAAATTATTGCGACTAGATGAGGTCTTGAAATGAAATCCATGGTGAGTAAAACTGTAACTGCTCATGACTCACCCCAAACTAATTTTGTAGCTTGTGTGGTTATAGGTGTAAGAATACCAATGAAGCTTGTTAACACTCTTTTCCTTCCATCCTGCCCTCACGATGTCAAGACTGTAATGTGTAATAATGTCAAGACTTTCTATCTGCAGAGGAAGACTTGGGGGTGATGGTTGATGACAAACTGAACATGAGCAGCGTGTGTGCAAAGCCAACCGTGTCCTGGGCCACATCAAAAATCAAATGGCCAGCAGGGTGAGGAATTGATTCTCACCCTTTACTCCACTCTTGTGAGACCCCACCTGGAGTACTGCACATACCTCTGGTGTCCCCAGCATTTTATGCCCCCAGCATAAAACATGGAACTGTTTGACCGAGTCAAGAGAAGGGTCATGAAATTAGTAAGAGGACTGAAGCACCTGCCCTACAAAGACAGGTTGAGAAGTGGGGGCTGTTCAGCCTGGGGAAGAGAATGTTGTGAGGAGACCTAGCAGCAGCAATGTGGTATCTGAAGGGGGCCTACAGGGAAGCTGGACAGGGACTCCTTGTGAGGAGCTGTAGTGACAGAACACAAGAGTAATGGGCATAAATTGGAAGAATAGAAATTTATTTTAGTTATCAGTAAGAAATTCTTTACTGTGTGGGTGGTGAGGCACTGGAGAGGTTGCCCAGAGAAGCTGTGGATGCCCCGTCCCTGGCAGTGTTCAAGGCCAGGTTAGATGGAGCTCTGAGCAATCTGGGATAGTGGGAGGTATCCCTGCCATGCCAGGGGTGTTGGAACCATTTGACCTTTAAGGCTCATTTCAACCCCTCAACATTTTATGATTCTATGAAGTGAAAAAGATGAGGCTGTTCCCACTGCAAGAAGATGTTAGTGGAGAGTGGGGGAAAAAAAAAAAAAGCTGGTGCTATATTTGGAGCGTTCCTAATTGCACTGTTCTATTTCCAGCTGCCAAAATCCGCGCTAGAATTTTAATTAAGGGCTAAAATTGTGCAGCAGATCCTGACAACAGGAAACAGCCCTAACAACGGGAAACAGTTATGTTATTTAAATAGGCTTTGAAATAATCAGATTTTATCTCCCGAAGCAGCACTCGGATGAATATTAAAGCTGCTTTTGTTCTCCCGGAAAGGGCTGCGCTTGATCAGCGAGCTCTGGGAAGCCTCTGGGGCCAGGCCAGGCAGTGAGTCGTTCCCCTTCCCACACGGCCCCCGCGGCTGGCAGAGGGGCCCGGGGAGCGCCCCGCGCCTGCAGCAGCGGCACCCNGGGAGGAGGAGGAAGAGGAAGAAGGGTCTCGCCCGCGGCCCCGGCGAGGCGCCATGGCGACCACCGTCACCACCCAGCGGGGCCCGGTGAGTGCTGCGGGCGCGGCGCCGCCGCGGGGCCCGCTCAGGGCTATCTCCTGTTACCGCTCGCCGCGCTGGGCGGGCGAGGCCCGGCCCGGGGCCCCCGCCGGGCCCGCCCGGCCTCTGCCAGCCCCACGGTGGGAGGAAGGCTCCGTGTCTCTCACTCTGCTCCAGCTCCGGCCAAGCCGGAGGGGGGAGAGGAAAAGCCCTCTCATCTCCAGGCTGCTGGGATGCGGCGGGGGAGGGAAGCCTGCCCTGTCTCGCCGTTCCCCGCCTGCGAAGAGGCTTTGGGAAAGGGGAGGGGAAAGTCCCTCCTAACTGCGCGGAGTCCTTGAGGCGGCTCTTCTGCCTGTTCTTTGTCCAAAGGCCTTTCCAAGGAGGGAAATGGTTACACCGAACCGGAGCTAAGCCGCTTTCCCTTGGAAGCAGAGTGGAGCTCCTGTGCTCGCGGCTCGGCAGGGCACGGTCGGGCCGCTGTCCTTGGAGCTGCCGCCTGGAAGCTGGAACGGCGCATCCAGTGTAGGATGTAGGCGTGCGTGTTGGACGGGAGCTGAGCCGTCGTAAAACCAATTTACCAGCCTTCTGGGAGGTGGTGCTGCCGGTTTATTGGGAATGTGTTACTGTCTGGTTTTGCCCAGGGATAGTCATACCTCACACCGGGATGTTGTACGTGTGCATGTTACAACACCAGCTTTCGACAGATGTGCTGTTCCTGTCTGAAAGCATCTGGTAGTCTTTGACAATATGATATTGCTTATGGTGAAATGAGGGTTTTTAAAAAAGCAATGCATTTACACTGCTGTGTTTTATTACGTAGAAGCAGCTACTTTTTTTTTTTTTTATTTATGCAGCCTTGTAGAAAGAACAGTGAGGTGAATTACTGCTAATATTGAAAAACTGCATTGCTGTCACTTCTCTTATGACAGTAATATGATATGGTTGTCAGTTCTATTCCTTAAAGTGTGTTATTTGTTTTATTTATCATAACTGAGTGGTCTGTCTTTCTTGAGTGTTGCTCTTCTAGATGTCTTGTTCTAGAATTTCCCAGGTACTCCTGTATAATCCATTGGCAATCTTTTGTTTCCTAAACTTCATTGAAGCCTGACAAAAGGCATATGATGATTTATCTCATGCAACTTTGGCTTTCTGGGCTTCAGGTTTTGGGATTTTTTTAACATCTGTCTGGCTAAGATTGCTGTATATGCTTTTCTTCCTTGCCCACTTTAGAGATTTGAATGTTTTCAAATGAATGAATAAATTATGCAATATTAAGCAGGCATTCACAGCTGGGAATATCTTATTGATATGGTGCATTCCAGCCTTTCTTAATTCTCTTCAGAGAGGAACATAAAATTCTGCTAGTTTCTATGTACGCAGCTGCATTACAAATGAATAACCACTAAATGGTGCTAAAGGATTGGGAACCACTTGTTTGCTGCTGGAGAGAGCAGTTCAGTCTTTCTGTTAGTGCAAGAAAATAGTCAAGGTTGTTTCATGTGGGTAAGAACCTAAAGTGGGCTGTTTCCAGTCTTATACCTGCACTTTCTGATTTGTGATGCTGCTTACTTGGTGTGTTATTACAATTTCTTACAGCTGTTTAGTTTTTCAGATGAAACAGAATTCATCCTGTCTGTTACTGCACATACTCTGCTCGAATATAGAAATCTGTGGCCCTTTTCAGGATGTTATGGAATTATTGTAATCTTTTATGAACTAAGCAGCTTTTTAAATCTGAACTGTATCTGAATATGTAAGGACTGCTGAGTGATACCTTTTACAAGTGAGAGTATTAATAAACAGTTTGATCAGGCTTTAGATTAAGACTGAGCCATCAAAACTATATTTGTGATTCTTTATCTAACCAATCATACCCAAAATTACTCTCCATGGTTATTCTTCGTGGTTATCCACCATGCTGACACGTACATCAGGTCCTTCAAAATTAGATTAAGTACCATTGTAGGACTGCATAGACTTCTGCTCCTAATTTCCCTAATAATCACTACTCTGATGAGTAGTGACTCTGAGTTTTTTTTCTTGAGACTTTTCAAAACTTTTTATGGGCCCTTGTCAAAAGTCCCTTTCCAGCTTTCTTGTAGGCTCCTTCAGGGAGGTGCTCTGTGGTCTCCCCAGAGCCTTCACTTCTCCAGGCATAGACACAGATGTCATATGGACACTCATTCTGTCTTTAATTTTTAACTCATGTTTGTATACCATAGTTCCTGTCATAGTTTGCAGGTATTCTTACCCACTCTTTTTTTCATGTGAAATCTGCTCCATTTCAGGTTAACAATTGAGATCTCCTTTATCCTTGTGTTGCATCTCAGAAGAGAGCTCGGGTCTGTTTTCTCAGTGACTTCCTTACAGATACCAGACAGCTTCTACAAGGTGCATTCTAACTTCCTTCTATTCTAAGCAAATCCTTAGCCTGGCCTCACAAGTGCTCCAGCCCTTTTTATGGGCCTTCTTGGTGGATCTTTGCTGGTCTCCCTGAAGTTCATCATTTTCCACGTACTGCTGGGCCCCAAACCATCGCAGTGTTCCACGTGTGATCCAGCAGTTGTTTCCTTTTCCCAGCCCACTGGCTGGATTCTTATTGATCCAGTGAAGTTTTCTGTTAGGATTCATTGCTGCAAGAGTCCTCTGCTCACCCATGTTTTGCTTGCTCTCCACCTCTGTAGAGGTTCAGGTAGTCCTGCCAGTTGTTCTCCAGTCTGTTCTGGTGCCAGGCATTTTTCTGGCCAAAGTACAGGTCTTTGCCCTTCTTGAATTTCATGAGATTTCTGCCGGTGAATTCTTCCGTCTCTCTAGTTGGTCCTGCCCTCAAGTATACCAGTCATTTCACTCAAAATTTAATGCCATCTTTAAAACTGATAAGAATGCCTTTTGTCTTCATCTTTTATTACTTAGGAAAAATATTAGATACATAAGTTAGTTTCCATACAGACTTCTGAACAGCTTCAGTTTTAACCAGCCTCCAGCATCATTAACCACTGAACTTCAGTTTCTGAGCTCAGTGCCTCAGTCAGCTTTTCATCCAGTAGTCCATCCATTCAGATTGTAATGATCCAGCTTTGATACCTTCTACACTTTCCTTAGTCATATATTCTTGTTTTGGAGCAGGCAGATGGCTCATCAGCTTTTTATTCTTTTAAGGCCTTGGTAAAGGCTGGCTGTTCCTAATCCCTGTTTGGCTTTTTTTTCCTTCATGTGTCAAGGAATGTCTTCCAGAAGCATTTGCTCCATGAATTCCTTAGTGACTGAGGTGAAGCTGACCTGCCTGTGGTTCCTCAGGTCATCCTTCTTGCCCTTTGGAATGCTGGGTATGAGATTTGTCTTTCTCCAGTAGTAGGGGAGTTCGTCTAATCCCCATGACCTTTCAAAGATGTTAAAGAGCAGTCTTGAACAAATATCAGCTCTGTCAGTACCTCTGGATGCTTTCTATCTGATACCAATTTTTTCATCAGTGTGCAAATCATAAAATAGTTCAAAATTCTGTCATTCACTTTTTCTTTCTTAAAAACAGTAAAATCATTTAAAGGAGAAGGGTCAGAAATTTTTGAGTAGTTAGATGTTTAAAGCTTTTTGATGTTTTGAAGAAATTTCATGTTAGACTTCCTTGGTAATTGCTAGTGTGGAAACCTTAATTATGGTTCCCTGAGTGTATTGTGTCTGGGCAAATGTTTCTGTAACTTGGGGCATTTGTGGCTGTGTTTGGCTCTGTGTCCCTTTCCTTCCCTTACGTAGCTGCTGGTACTTGCAGAATCAGTGAGTTGAAGGTTCTGACAGCTTACCTCTCATTCCCTTTACCTCCAACCCTTGCTTCTTTTGAGCAGGCTTTTTACACTGACCCACTTTACAACTCTCTGGCACCATTTCATGTTGCATAAGAAACAGGAAGGTGAGACTGAGACAGCCCCATCCTCAGTTACGTCAAATAGCTGCAGAGTATCACACCATGTTCAGTTTGAAGAAGTTGAGATGCAGTTTTTATACCTCCAGCATTCTACTCTGAAGATCCACAAAACTACCTCTTAGGTGGTTGTAGCAGATGGGAGGGGCTATATTATTCTTTTTCTAGGTAGTCCATAATTTTGAGATGCAATGCTGTCAATAAAGTTTATTAGAAAGTGATTATAAGGCAGGCTTATTTTTAATTTGTTTTCTGAATTGTAGTCCCATCGCTGTCCTGTTGCTAAATGGAGTTATTTTGTTCTGCAGCAGGTGATAGAACACACTTGAATTTCACATTCTTTCTGAATTGCCATTATAGTAGAGGGAAGTGCGTTTCTTTCAAAGTGGTTGTGGAGCAGGATGAGTGACACAAACTCGTCACATGTTTTCCTTCTTTTACAATAAAAACTGTGGCTGAATTCTGGTTACGTAGCATATTTTTAATTCAGGTTGGGAGGTGGCAATTATGTGCCTGCTTTTAGATGCTTTGAGGAAGATATAAATTGACCTGTTTTCTTTACAGATAAAAAGATTGCATGGTACTGATTTGTCTCCATCAATATGGAATCAGCTGATAATTAGTATAAGAACATAGTGAGTAATGTATTTCCTTCAGTAAGCACCTCTCCTAGGTATTTTTCAGGCTATATCTCCAGGACTTGTGAACCAAATCTTAGAACTGAATGTATAAGATGAGTGTGTGCATCTCCTGTTCCCCACTCTTCCCTTTTGGAGGGGTTTACCATTCAGATCTTTTGAGAACTTAGTTAACTTGCACTAGATGGTTTTAGTTTCTAAGGATGTCCGCTCTGCAGTTTGAGGATGAGAGTGTGGCTTTGCATGAGGTAACTGAATCACCTAGAATCAGCTTAGCTGCTGTAAGAAAACTTCGGTCTCCTTTATGGGCCTTTTCCCCTTTGGACTTCAGTACAGAGACTAGTTTGTTTATTTTATTTTGGAGCAGATAATGGCTAACTTTTATGAAATAAAATTTCAAAAGTGTATGCTATTAGATTTCTGTTGTGAATGACTTCAGCTTTCCAATATCCATGTGAAGATGGAGACAAAAGAGGCTATCCTGTTTTCTGGGAGTTTGACAGAGAGAGCTTGCATAATATGGAAATGGGATTTCAGGGGTACAGCCATCACTTCTGACAATGGGAAATGTTTATGATGTCTATTCCTAGAGGTGCTAATAGTACCAGATTTGAAACTTCCTGGAGGACCAGGGCTGGAGGGGGACTTGCTGTGTTGTAAATGCCATTTCCCTGCTAATTCTGGGGCCATTTCAGATTTTGCCTAAACGGATTATGTTTTATTTTAAAATTATATGTAACCCAGTGAGAAGGCTGTTATAACACCATGTCTCATTGCCAGCCAAACTTAAATAAACTTTCTTTTATTATTAACTTCTAGCTTAGTTTTCCCCTTCTCTGCCTGTTTTTTCTTTCCACTTCTTAAAACTTCAGCTGCATAGGTTTTAATTGTACAATTTTCAGGTGCTTGTAAGCAAAACTGATTTCTTTTTCACTCTGCTGCCCAATAGCCCAGCAGCAGGCATTCAGTGCTTCCTCCTGAACTTTTCAGA
>WAAG01037898.1:805-11807 GCA_013390105.1 Tichodroma muraria | reverse complement strand
GAAGGTACCAGAAGTGGGAAGAAAAATGACTATGTTGGATACATAAGTTACTGCTTAATTTGATGAGAGATGTGAAGAACCCCCTTTCAAGAACGCAAGCCTGTGTGCACTGTCAAGAGTTCCACAGTGACAACGGGCCGAAAAAAAACCCTCAGCCTATATAAATAATCATTTAAAGTGAAAAGTGACTAAATTGTGTGGAATACTTAGATATTCAAGGACACATTACAAGCAACATGCGCGACTGAATGACACATCAAAGAACACTCCAAGAAAAATGATGCAGAGCTCTAGTATAGCGAGAGATGGAAGAGATACTGAGAATCATCAAGAAAACGCACCCTGTGGAACATTATTCTGTATAAAGAGCTGCATTTGCAACACGGACCAGGTCTCATATACTTGGTTCATGCAACCACTCTGGCCCTGTTTTTGCCAGACAAAAACATGTGGGGATTTTTTAATAATATCCATCAGGAATCAGGAGATATACTCCACAGTAATAATGAGAGTTCAGGTGTTAAAGAAAACCATAAGATCTCCTCCCTTCTAAGACACTTTGTAATCACAGTAATATGCCTAGACTACAGTTTTACCATGTGTGGGCTATAACAACTTTTTCCTGCATGTGTTTGAACAGAAATTATGAACCTTAATAATAATGAAAAAATAATCAGGTGTACTGTCTTTATTATGAGAGTATAAGGGGTTTGAAACAGAAAGAAATATCTATTCTCTTGTACAAAGAGGAATGTAAAGACATAGCCTCTGCATGTCAGATCTAAGCATCAAAGACTAAATGCTCAGAAGTAGAATAACACGAACATTTGAGAAATGCTATAGTGAGAACATATATTCCAACCTAGCATTTGATTTAGTGATAATCCTCCAAAACCAGTTCTGCATCTGATAAATACAGGTTTAAGATCCTGTTGTTGACACATGGTAAGGAAATGAAACACATTCTCCCTATATGAAGTTCGCATTTTTCTGGGTGAAACAAAGCACAGTTGTACCTCCTGTCTCTAAGGCACATTTTAAAGCAATAAGGAGAACTGAAAGGCATCTACATAAAGCAGTTTTATCTGACGTGTTAAAAGGACCCGAGTTAAATAGCCTGACTGTCACATCCACCCTTAAGCCTTTGAAAAATAAGGAAATCCAATTCAAGATTTACGCAACAAACCCAAGGCACACAGTTCCTTGGAATTACAACCCTGCTTCACATACCTCACTGCAGTGGTAGGCTGGTTGCTCCCTGAACCTCTTCAGCTCAAGCAAAATAAGAAGACCTTTAACAAAAATGAGTGAAGGTAGAAAGATTGGTTCACTAGAACATCACCAACTCTGATTAGTAACAACCACAATAATAATATACACTCCTTTGAGAAATTCTCTACTTTTAAAGAAGAAACAGAAACATTAACAGGTCTGGTCAATGACAATGAAGGCACCCAGCTCATATTCTTCTGAACAGAACCTATCATTTAGCCATGTACCAGCCAACCATTTAAGACTTTGTCCCTCAACTTTTAAAAGTTTGATTTTAATTCTAAATAATTACGTTCACCTAATTCTAAATAATTACGTTACTCAATGGTCCTAAGTACTACTGAACAGAAAATGCATCAAATGGGAAGCTAAATTTTATACATTAAAACGTTCATATACATAAAAGGGGAGAGAGAGAAAAAAAAAGATAGTTTTTCAAAACAACATACAAAATTACATAGCAACAGTGTAAAAGCTTCTGAACAATTTCCTTTCCCTTGCCTCCAATGGAGGGTTTATTCCAGAGAGACAACCCGCAACAGACAAAGCCTGCTTTCAAACGTAGAAACACAAGAATTCCTATACTGGGTCAGATTAATAGTACATTTAGTTCAGTAACCTCTTATTTGACAGGAACCAGAATCAGATGCTTTAGGGGAAGGATGAAGAAATCTCTAGGAGAGCAATTACAGAAAAAACTTTCCCATAAAATTTTCTTCCAACTCACATCATCTACTGGATGGCTTATGCCCCGTAACAGGAGATTTTCTTCTCATCTTTTTGTTTGTTTTTGCTAGCCTAAATAATACAAATAGCACTAAATAATACTCCAAGTACTGTGGATATCTTCTTTATCTATGGCCCATATGTTTTTAATCCTCAAAATTGTTGGCCCTAGCAGAATTGAGAGTCACAGAGTTTCAACATCACCAGCTTGCTGTTTAAAAAAATATTCTGCTCTGCTTTTAAATAACTCTCACGTTTTCCCTGGATGATCCTGTGTAGTTATAGTACCTAGTACACCACAGTAAAAGAAAAGTTAAGTGGTTCAAACTCACCTTCCTCAAGAGCCCCTTCTGGTCTGCTTTCCTCAACACAGTTTACTGCAGTGACTCTTAAGAAAGCAGCCTGAAGAAGGCAGAAATGCCTCCAAAATTCCTTCCCCCCCCCTCCAAATGTTTCAGGCTTCCTTCAGGACAAATATTAGTTCCTTTGTCAAATTTACTTGTTCATCTTAATTGTTAGTATACACTTCTTCAAATGTCAACCTTCCTGGTTAACAACTTCCTTAGATTTCAGGACAAACACTTTTCAGGGCAGGAAAAAAAATCAATTCTTGAATAAGTCAAGAGTAGCAAGTCTTTTTTCTAATTAAGGCATTGACTTTCTACTAAGATTGTACTAGAATTATCTGTATAGTCACTTCCATGTTAAAACCCTAAGTAAATATTAGTAAAGAAACAATTACATCAATTAATTATCACAGCTGACAGATAAACACTACCAAGAGGATTCCATTCTCTCATGAGGCAAACACAATGCCAGATTCCAAACGAAAGCAGAAGGGGAATAATATGGACCCAAGCTGTCCAAAACTTGTATTTGCATCTGCAAGTAAATACTTAAACTCAGTAAACAGCAAGCCATTACCAGTGTGCTTGCCATGCTTTCAACTGGGCCACAGCAAACAGCTAATGGGGAAGGAAGCTTCAGACAGAGGGGACACTCTGGCTCTCTGGCAACGTGCCCCATCCATTGACCTCTGGTTGGCTTTAGGGTCACTTGGGATTCGCCCATGCTGGCTGAAGTCTGCCGCCTATCTCCAGGATTTCTGGAGAAGGTTGAACATTTGCAATTTTTCCTAATATATTCACATTGTCCATGTCCATATGTCTTCATCTGCAAGCCAGCTCAAGCATGGAAACGACTAGAGCATGAGCAAGTATAAGACTAAATTATTTCAGCAATCACATTACTTTCGGTAGGCTGCCTTTTGCCAAACCAAAGCATCTGCAGCTCAGAAATGCAACTTCTAAATTTATAAAACTTTGCAAAAAAGTGCATCAGTTCGCACAGATTTGGACAGTGACAATTCTCCAAAAGTTATTGCTGTGAGTAACATCAGCATAAGCAAATCAGCCCTCTGAAATCAGTTCTGACAGAATACCTGAACAAAGAAAAGCTACATGGGGTTACTTTTCTTAATTTTTATTTTTGAACAAGTTTTTAAACACTCATTTCAATAAAAATGGAAATAAACAAACACAAGCAATAATTCACACACAGTGTGAGTATACTTCAAGGTTGCTCAGCCTCATTTAAAATTACATTCTCCCATTCAGTTCCACCTATCTCTAGTCAAAGGACACAGGAGAAACACTGAGTCTGGTCGCTGCTTGAGACTTGGGCTAAAAGGAATTGAATGCACAGAAACAGACACTGATGGAGGGCTGGGAAGTTTCTCACTCGTATCCCCCTCATCTCTTACTGCAGGCCTTCCAAACAAATTCGGTGAAATGAAGCAATCGCATGGGCAGATAAAAAAACGGAACCAGGTTTGTATCCAGAGACCAGCTCATACTCTCATGGGATCTGCCCCTCACAGCTCCTCATGGGTATAAAAAAGCAAATGCCATCACCTATCAGACAGAACAGGGGGAAAAATGCTTCTGATCTCAACACAGCTTGTCAAAGAGTCCTAAATACAAAGCAAGATAGAAGAAAATGGATGCATTCAGGATTTTACAACTGTCACTGTAATGTTTTTCTTTATTATTCACAGGGTTTAGGAGATGCTTACCCCACCATCAAGGACAGTCAGAGATTCAAAATAACAGTCTTGCACTATCATCAAAGTACAAAAAAGAAACTATATATCAACCCGATGAACTGCTACATCTCTAAAAGGGACAACATGTAAGAAGTAAGTTCAAAAATATTAAAAACCGCTTCTGAGCACCATCAAGTTGACTGAAATCTTAAGAGTTTGAAAAAAAAAAAAAAGGAAAGTGTTGTGACAAGTAATCTAAACAAATGTTAAAAGTGAAGTTTGACAAAGATGAAATATCTGCCAAACACCCAAAACATAAATGAAACTGCCATTCAGCCTGGGCCAAATAAAACAAGATGTAGCCAGGCAGTTTCTGACAGAACAGTAAGGGCATTGTTAGGTCTTCTTAGAGCTCCTTTCTTTAAGCAAAAAAAAATCCACGAGGGTAAAGAAAAAAGCACACCACTGTGTGGCAAAGTGTGCCTCCACTTCAGTGCACACCTCAGGCTCTCTGTTTATCTGTGAAAGAAAGGGGATGGGGGGCATGGGGGATGGGGTTTATCCATGGTTTCTGCTGAGCAACGGGGTGCTGCACATGCTGGACAGAGCAGGAGGAGATGTTGAAAGACAACAGGGAAAATCCAGCAGGAGGAAGGAGAGTTTGGGGGAGTGGTAAGCTCATCTAAAACATTTAGCAAGATTTTACGCCTATTTGGTTTCAAAGGCTAATTAGCATTTTGAATAAAAGGCCTCTTCACTAAACATGTAAACACCTCATCCTTCCAGTGACTGCCAAAAATCAGAGGTTACCAAATGAACATATATAAGGTCTTTAAACTTCTAATGAACAATAAAACTATTTTCCCCATAAATTTTCAAATAAAGAAGCATAATACAGCACAGAGATTACAATGCCAAAAAAAACCCAACCCAGAAAAACCCACCTCATAAACTCGGCAGGTTTTCTGAACGGTATTTTGATCTTTCCAGAAAGGAACAGTAAAAGCAACATATTTCCCACTACAAGCTTCATTTTAGGATCAAAAGGATAGCGAAGTACATACATTTAATTAGCAGGGAGAATACAAAAGCCCGTTAATGGAAAACAAAACACATTCTGGAAACAAAAATAGTCCATAAACGTTACAGACAGACACTGGTGTGTGCTCCTCTGTGCATGGCAACAGTTCAGGAGGGGTAACTTCTGAAAGCGGTGCACTGACTTCCAGCTCACAGCTTTTCAGGATATTCACCCTCCTGTGACTGCTTAACATGATCTCCTCTATTTATAGCGACTTTTTTCGCAACTGCTATCGTACGGTTATTAAAATGAGCAGGCAGAGTCACAGAAACACCGCAGCAACCAACGCCAGCGACTGAATAGAAGACGCCGCTTCAGCACACGCGCTTTTCCAGGTAACTTGGGCAAGCTTTGAGATTTCTGTGGGCAGCACCCGCACCCTCTGCGCAGGTGAGGAGAGGCCAGGAGCAGCGTTGGGAGCGTGGGCTGCGGGCCATGGCCTGAGCCGCGCCTGAAGGCGCACGGAGGCGTTCGTGCGGAGCGCACGCCGCCGNCGCTCCGGGAGCGCCGGCCGCCGTGCCGCAGGGTGCCCGGGTACACTGGAGCCTCGCCCCCTCCCCTAAAGCGCCCAGGCAGCCGGCGGAACTCTGCTGAGAAGCAGATCTCTCGCGCGATCACCTCCTGTGCGAGCAGCCCCGCGAACCCCTTCCGGCCGGGACGCGGCAGCCGCACTTCCAAGGTTATCCCTGAGTGCACGCGTATACGCAGCCGTGCTGTTTTGTGAGAGGGATTATGTCCTCGGACACAAAGAATTCATCACTTTAGCCTCGGCCTGCACCATAGCTATTCCCTCACCAGGGTCCCATGGGTTTCTGTACAGGCTGGTTGTAGTTGCAATACGTTTTAATTAGTCGTACACATTAGAACTGGATTTTATACAAATTCATTTTTGAAGTTTCCAGCCTTTAGTCAGACTTTAGAAGTTCAGCTCTGTCCTATTATAAATACAGGTCACAATGAATTGAGGAAAGCCAAAGTGTTTTCTGCTTTGTTTGCAGGAGGGAAATCCTTTTTACATTTCATTATGATAAAAATGATTATGGGCAAAAAACAGGACTTATTTTTAAATTTGTTGATTTAAGCTTTATTTTAAACCTGCTACCAAAAAGACCCAGAAAAACCAACTTTATTTGACTTCATTAATCACAAAATTAGCTTTTAAAACCATTATATGTCATCTATCACCAGTTTTACTACTTCTAAAACATGAGTGCATTGGGACTGCCAGGGTCTGGAGTCTCAGACAGGAGGGGATGGCCAGTGGGGTGAGCATATGTTCCTGTTCCTGCCAACCCACTCTGCTGCCAAGCAGCTGGTATGAAGCTGGTATGAGCCAAGGTTGTAAACAGCAAGTGAAGTAATCCCTGCAACGGCAGCTTCTAAAAGCTCAAGGAATCCCAAGAAAACCTGAAATAAAAAAAATTGTATATACGCTTCCAACCTTAAGTTTTCTCCAGACCAGTTCTCGTCAGAAGGATACCTATATTCCACTTGCATCTGTCAGCATCCAAGATTCAAGGGACAGAAATCCCAGCTGCAGGGACCACGCAATTCTTCATGCAGCTCCTTGCTTACCCTTATAGCCAAAAAATGCCAGCTAAGAGAGGTTCACACAGGGCTGGAAGCAAGCCTCCCTAGGCACTGAGGCACCATCCAGAGTGAGAGACCAGGGTGCAGTGAGACCACCACAGCTCATGGGGTCAGTCAGATGGAAACTCACAGAGCCAGAAATGCGAGGGTCACAAACCATAACTCCTTCAGAAAAGAACATTTCAGAAGCACCAGAAAACAACTCTGGGTTGCTTTTTTTTAAGGTATTAGTGAGGAAGGAGATGAGTATACCACATAAAGGGTCCCCAAGGCTACATCTCACCTCAGTAAGACTTGAAAAGAAACACTGGTAAACCAACAAACTTCAAGGCTTACTATTCCCATTAGGATTTAAGGGCTTCCTGAGGGAGGAATTCCCACCTAGGGTTAGGCAAACATACGCCTCTCAGTATCTTAAAGCTGGGACTGGATTACATCCATCTCAGAGAAGACGCAGCTCAAAGGTCCACATAAAAAGGTGCAAGTGTACCATTTTTGTTCTGCAATCTCAGCTTATTGCTTCTCGCCTACATGGGAAAAATAAATCCAGACACCATACTGCCTGTTTTGTATTTTAATTAAGTAAGTGCCTGGAAATAAGTTATAGGTTTTTTCCACTGCTTTCTCTCGCTAGCTGCCCAAACACAGGCTTTTCCATAACCTTGTCATGGATCAAGTTATTAATAAAACACAAACAAAAACTGTACTGGCACATAAGCTAATTAAAATGTCTACCAATTTCACCTTTGCTTCTCTTCTCAGAAATGAATGCATCCTCCTTTGACAAAACCCCCCATATTCTGTCATCCCAATGTCTCTCCAGCTATCCATGGATTTTTTGCCTTTAGAGTGTATGGTGTTTCAGAGAAGCTTTGACAATGACATTTCCTTACCCCACTCCCAAAGACGCACAGACTGAGTTCCATTCATTGTGGGAAATTTGTTCATGTCCAATTTACCCAATGCTCTCTGCAACAATTTTGTGTTATGAATGGCTATTGTTAGCCTGCTGCTGTTCACTCCTTTGAAAAGAGGGTTTGGTTTTCTCATTGGTTGGGTTTTATGGCTTTTTTTTTTTTAATTGTCTGCCAACGTAAAATACTTTTTCAACACTTCAGTGTTGTAAATCCATGTTTAGTTGCTGTATTGGTCTTGCTGGCATAGCAGTCCATACAGTAACATGCTTTGAATCCTTGGCTGGAACAGAGTTGATAATCTGCTGATGTTTTTGTTATTTCTGAGCAGGGTTTGCACAGCAGCAAGACCTCCTCTTGTACCCACTCTGCCCTGCACCATCCCACTCCGGTGTATAGGCTGGAAGAGGGCATGGCACTGGGAGGGGACACAGCTGGGACAGCCAACCTGCACTGACCAAAAGGATACTACAGACCACGTCATGTAGTGTTTGGCAATGGATGCAAGGAACAGAGGAGAAAGGAGGAATGGTCATGGTCATGATGTTTTTCTTCCCAAGCAACAGCCATGTGTGCTGAGGCCATGCTTCCCAGGAAGCAGCTAGATGTCTGCCTGCTGTTTTGAAGTAGTGAATGAATTACTCTTTTTGCTTTGCTTCTGTGTACAGCTCTTGCTGTCATGATTAAAATGCCATTATCTTGGGCCACAAATCTTCCCACCTTCCTTCTATTTTCTCTCCGTCTCATGTGAGAATGCAGGAGTGAGCAGCCATGTGGGTAACTGGCTGTTAGCCAAGGTTAACCCAGCACAAGGCTACAACTGCCAATAATCTTCTTCTTGACCTCATTTTTCGTGTCTAGTTATCTTCTGTTTAATTAATCTAATTAACCCATATTAATTTAGCAGATCAAAGAAATTCTTGACATAACAGCTGACTCAGCATCACTGCATGCTTGGAATCACAACAGATTTACACAAAGTCACTGGCTGAAGTTGGATGTCCTCCTTAGGTCAACCCTCACTCTCTCCAATCCACAAAATAAAAGTAGTATTTTAATTTCTAAGAATTATTTCAGGCAATCCTTAGGACATGACAACAGAAAGAATATCAGAATTGCAAGATCCCAATTGATCCAGGTGGTAGTAACTCAAGTTGTGTTGGATGTGTGTGATGGACAGAGAGGGCACTGGCAGATGAAAGATGAAAGACCCTGAAAAGCTGTAAAGTTGCTCATATCTTTGTCAAATGAGCATAAAGGCATTAATGAACCAAAATTACTTGCTCAGGTACTTCAGAGTTGTACATAACCACATAGGGCACAGGGGAGAGGGCAGCTGGATTGCATCTTCAGATCTGACAGTGATTTGCTAGTGACTTCAGGAAAGTCATTTGAACTCCATCTGACTCAATTTTTCCATTTGTGAAATGGAAATCAACATGCACTTCCATTTTAAGATAAGTGAAATACTCAAGGCTGGCAACATCATTAACTCTAAGTAACTAATAGCTATTAGTACCTGCTGTACACGATTGCCCCTCGAAGCGGCTTTCCTGGGGGTACGGGGGAACATGACTTACAGCTCAGCACAGATAACCACTTGATTTCAATAGCCGTTCTGAAAGGGCAATGAACATGCTCCTAAATGAATTCCACACCCCAAATCAATTCAGTGCCTAAGAAGAAAAAAAGTATCCACTGGAAAATAAGACAACATATTCAAAGACGGCTGCTTTATCTATCTGATATGTTTCCTGCATCTTGTGGTGATTTACCGTAATAGGTAATAACTAATGTACATTATATCTAGTTTTTAATAACCACACTTCCATTATATTTCATTTCCCAAAGGGACTATTTGTGTTTTTTCATATCTTTTAACTGTAAAACTGTAAACTGCTGCAATCAAGTACTGCTTTTTCTTGCATTCTGGACATCCTCAGTTGATTATAATCACTGCCTGCTGAACTTACCTTCAAAATGTTAATCAGGAATTGAAATAAAAATTGATATTATTACATTATGTACTGCCTCATTTATTCACTCTTCTTAACACAGGGGATCCAGAATACAAAGAAATATAAAACAGAAAAAGAAAAAACCTCAGAAAAGGAAAAAAAACCAAAAACAAAACAAACAAAATGTATGAAAAAGGCAGGGGGAAAAAAAGGAAAAAGAAACGTCCAAAAAGTGGCTTTACAAAAGACAAGAACTAGAGAAGACCGTAAAAAAAAGTGAAAGCCCATGCTGTTGAACCTGGTGTCTGTAAAAAAAATGTAGGCTCTGAAAGCATGTTTTGAGGTACTTGTACAACATCCCCTGTAACCCTGGATAAAATATATTAAAAACTCACTTTAAAGTATATTTAAAAATAGCACATATGTATATGGTACACTATTTTTTTGGGAACCAGTGACTTGGTCCCACAACCAACTACCACAAGACTACATGAGGAGAATGTATTTCAGAAGGTGTCAACAAAAACAAGCATGTAAGTGTGTAAATCAAGCTGTAAAGTAAGCCGGATTTTCCAAAATGAATCCACAATTAGGGGAACTGATAGGTTCAGAAGAATGCCATGACTGAGAGGGCCACTGGATACTACCTGATAACATCCACAGTGACATTTTCAGCAGCCTCATGCACAGCATTTCAAAGATTTCCAGGTTTCCAGCACCAAAACAATGCTGGGCCAGGAAGATCTAAAGTCCTTGGTTTAACTTACACCCAGCACAAAGGATGCATGCATGCACACCCATGGTGTTCGAGTTTTCTCTGCTCTAACACACAAAGCTAATACTACAAACTAACAAAACCAACTCCAGTGTCATCCATTACTTTATCTTGAACAGTACAATCTAAAGGCTGGCTGTAACTGCATCCAGAAGAGCAAGACACAACCATGGCCTTCTTGAAAGTAAAGACCTCCTGAGGAAAGCGTTTTAGGGGAACACACAGAATTTAACTCTCCCAAAAACCTCTCTTTCCTTTAACTGGTCACCAGAAATAACTTAACACTTCCTAGCTTCCTTCAGAAGAAGAAAGAGATGAGCATTTGCAAGGAAGATTTGGGAAAACTGTACAAATGCAGAGTTGGACAGATGGACAAATTGGACAAATTCAGCCAGCTGGAAAATAAAATCAATGGGCTAAAAGCATTATTAATTGAGACAACTGAGTACGGGCAGAGTCAAAGCTACTGACAGAGCAGAGGAGATAAAGCAGACAAACCATTATCACCAGAAGTAAATAACATTGAATCAACCAGATAGGATCAAAGGAGCATGTTCATAAGTACGAGTGATATTACTTCTGAATTTGATTTATTTTATCTTAAGTCACAGTGTATATCACTTAAGCAAGCCAGTTCCTTCC
>WAAG01037897.1:4634-74858 GCA_013390105.1 Tichodroma muraria | reverse complement strand
ACCCTTGATGTCAGCAACAGTTTCCAGTATGAAAACTGGAGTTCCAGTGCTTGTGTTTATACAGCCAGTGAGTCTTCTCACACTTTGCCCATCTCCATAAGCATTTGTTATTGTTCTAGGGAAACAAATGCTCCTAGATTCTAAGATTTCCAGTGGTCGGTGTCATTAGCTTTGCCTAAAAGGAGATTAAGTAGGTACCTTTAGGGTTCTGGTAGGCATTAAATCCAGCAAAGCATCATAATTACATTAAATACCTATCTGTTCTGTCATACTTGCAGGGTGCTGAAAGGCCTTCTGAAAGTCAGGGGGAAGGTCTATTCAGGGAGACAATAGTTCTGCTGGGTTTTTTTCCTTAGTGTCTGTAAGTGGCTAGAGGTGATGTGCTACTACACAGTTTTAGAGAGAGAAGTTATATTAATACATGTTCGATGTAGGGATATTTAAAGTGAATATTTATCTGCAATCTATGGGGGGGTTTTTCTTCCCCTTAGGTGGGTCTCTGATTAAGGCAAAAGCTGTTGTACTCCCCATTAGGCAGGCTGATTTCACTTCAGAAATTCAGTTGACAGTAATCTGCTCTTTAATCTGTTCTTGTGGTGTAGTGTAGCAGGCTGTGTCACACTGTATTTTTCATCCTAATTCTTGTTGTACCAGTTGAAGGCTTGTAATTTTTGTCTTGAAGTGTCTGAGTTTTAGTTCTGCAGTTTTTAGTAAGTGCTAATCTAAACAAGGTTTGCATAAATCTCTTTGCTCCAGCAGGAAGATGAAAGCTTTGATAAGGAACTTGTTTTTTTCTCTCTCCCGAGCAGGAGCACAATGTCTTTGACCTAAATTTACCAATTACTGACATAGCAAAGTGATACAGAAAACAATCCAGAAGGAATGCCAACCTCTGAATGAACACTTGGCTCTGCAGAAAGCTACTGCTTATGTGGAACCTCAAATCCAGAAAACACGTGAGGAGGAAAACAGCGTTCATTCAAAACATTTCATGCAAATAGTGAGGGGTGAAAGAGCAACAGCTGGAGAAATGCTTGTTTATCCCTTGTCCCTATGGCTCAGGGGAGGTAAAGGCTCTATGCAAAACACAGTGCAGTTCTCCCCTTTCTCATTTGTGGCCTGGTTTGCTCAGCTTTTTGAAGAACTTTTATGTCAAAGGCTTCCTGGTAGCAGCCTCTACTTCAAAATGTGTTTGATGGCAGATACAAGTATTTCAAAAAGTAGCAGTGAGCTTCCTCTCTAGAGCATGCTAGGTGACTTTATTAATTAGTTTCATAATTTTTATTCATGGTTAAGGTTAACCACCTCCAGAGACCAAGGGAGTCTGAAATGAACTGGTTTTCAGTTCAACTTTGAGACCTATCCTCTATTATTGAGTACTTGCACATTGCTATCACACTGATGGTTTCCAAAGTACACTGAGTAAATTGGCTCACACAAACTGCTGCAGATTTCTGGTTCTCCATGTTGCAGCTGTGGAAGTTGCAGGCTATGGATGCCCATTTTTTTGGTGGCCAAGTGACCCTTTTTAGTACCAAACTGCTACTAGATATGGGCAGACTGGAAATGGATGGTACCTGGTATGGTTCTGCATCTCCCCTCAATCCCCAGTGAATTTATGTGTAGTCTTGGGCTTCTTGCAAGAAAAAAGGGAACCTTTTATCAACCCAGGTTTTGGAGTCAACCCTTGTTTCGTTTTCCCAGGCAGTGTTGTTGCTGGCACTTCAGCCATACTGCAAATGCAGCATGTGTGGGCTTTTTGCTCACACAGTTTATTTAAGAGATTGATACAACTCAGACTACTGCAGGAAAGTCCCTCTGCTACAGAAATGTGTTGTAGATATTTGGCAGTGCGACTCAAACATTTGTCTTGCTTTGTTCCAGCAGACGATTTGAGATTATTGATAGGACCAGCTTTGTGCAGGGTCTGCTGTTGAACAGGAATCTATCAAATATTTCATCATGGGAGGCACCGAACTTCAGTTCTGTGTGATGTCCATGCACAGATCCTCATCCCTTGGACCTCATAAGCCTCTACTGGGTTGCCTCTTTGGGCATCTGGTGCCAGTTCCATGCAGATGTTGGGTACCCCAGGGCATCTCCACGGTCACCGCATGTCTGTGTCAGGAGCTGAGTTGAGCCCCAAGGAATCTGATTGTCAGGTGGATGCTCTTATCTCTGTGTGCCTTGTGTTGCATTAGAGAGGCTGTGGCTGCAGCAGTGGCACCCTCTGCAAGACTTGACCAGACTGGGTTATCCATGCATTGGGAAATAGTTGTGGGAGGGTGGCTTTTGTACTAACTAGCTTGCTTAATATTTGCTAGCACACGAGGAGAGCTCCTGTATGGAGAGGCATGCAGTGCTCCCAAACAGAGGGACACTGGGACACTGGTGGATGCTGTGAAAGGAGCATTTGCATGGTTTAACAACTGTGGATCAGTGCCTGGTTGCACAGCCTCTGATCTGACTGAAGCAGCTGCCTTCTTCCCAGCAAAGGTCATGTTCAGCTCAGAGGCACTTAGTGTGTGTCTGAACAACTGGACGGGATGTAGCCAGGGAAAGAGTGGGCAGGGAGCTGGGAGAATGCTCATTTAATTACAGACCTTTGCTTTGTAGTTCCTCCTTTGAGACTGAGTCCAAAGCTGTCCACATGGTGGACATTGAACCATGTTAGTTGAAAGGCCTCTCTGATGGCATGGATACATCTGGATGTTGCTGTGGGTTTGGGGGATCTATATTAACTAATTTTCTGTAATGTCTGAAGTGTTCACCTCACAGCTACAAGCAAGATGTTGACTTAAGGGGTGAAAACTCTCTAAATTGCTGGCTGTGACCACTCACTCCTGATAAAACCACTTCCCAGGCATTGTCTATACGGTCAGGTATGTTGGCATAAAATCATACATAGCCAGCAGTTACTAAATGGGAATCCTTTTAAGGTTTGAAAGATGTATTTTTAGGGTGTAGTCTGTGTGAAATGTTCCTTGGTTAACAGAAGTGTAGTGATTATTAGGCGCATGACTTAGGCTAATAATCATATCTTACAGTACAAGAACTTGCTGTGATGTTCCTGATGTTAAATCCAGGCAGACAGCTCCAGTCCCAGTACGTAAGAGTGGAGATTGAATCTTGTTTATCATTACATCAGTCTGCAAAAAGGAGATTTATAAGAGTAGAATTGTTTGTGTGACATAGAGTGACTCCCATTGTATAGAACAGAACAGCACTCCAAAATGCCTCTCCTCTCCCTTGCCCTTTTGATGACAGATAGCTGGCAGCGGATCAAAGCACAAACAGGATTAATGTTTTGCATATTCTGTCCTATGTGGCCTGAAAGGAGCAGAGATGGAATTTTTCATCTTTCACTTTAAACTGCATTTAATATCGTGGCCTAGTTTAGAGCTATGCGACTCATTCCTTCCATTTCCCCTGAGGCCTCTGTTTCTGGTCAAGGAAAGCAGGGCATGACTCCCTCTGGAGCTCATCAGTGCTGCTCAGCTTCCTCCTCCATGCAGGCTGGTGGAGGAGGCTGGTTTGAGGCTGGAGCAATCCAGCATCAGGAATCTCCAAGGAGCATTTGTGGAAGGTGCCATCTCTTGGGTCTGTCGCTGTGGTCACATCACGGGTGCTGCAGGGCACGGGGAACCCGGAGCTGGGGCAAGTTCTTGCCAGCACCTGTGCAAAGGCAGCTGTGAAAGCTGGAATGGTGTCACAGGTCACCTCCAAATGGCTGCATTCACTGTGCTCATCCAAGGATGCTGTCCCAGCACGTTCCTCCTCAAAGATGTCCTCGGAAAGGAATGTTTGAGCCGCGTCTTGGTTGATGAATTCTTGTACAGACAGCAACACTTCTCCTTTGGAAATAGGCTGAAAATGGCGAGAAAGCGTGGAGGTGCTGGCTTTAGGGGTCGCGTCCCCGCTGGAGCCGTGTCCCCGCGGAGCCTGTTCCTCCCTGGACGGCACCTGAGCGGGCACATCCCGGTGCTGCCCTCCCCTCTAGCGGGAGGAAGCGTCGCTGCAGCCGCCTGGGCTCCGGGCGGCCGGGCGGGGGATGTTCTGCGCCTGCAGCACTTCGTAGCGACCACAGCACAGCGGGAAAGGCAGCAGCGACTTGGGGTGGGGTATGTGAAATACCGGAGATCGGCTGCATCTTCTTTCACGCCCTCCGCCCACGGATGCATTTGCAGAGGGGACAGTGGGTGGGGTGAAGGCGGTTCAGATACTGGAATCTGACCATTCTATAAATCGAGGACAAAGCATGAGGTCCAGGGAAGGAGTAGGCTGCAGGCTGGTCAGAGGTGCTGATGAGAAGAGGAGGAGGCTGCTGAAGGTTAGTTTTGTTCCAGACAGCATCCCAGGTACTGGCAATGGGTCTCTTGCTCAAATCACACTTGTCCTCAATTCTGTTTTGGTAGTCAGTTATGTTCTGAGTTAATGTGCTCCTCACACAAACCTGCTACATTTATGTCTGCTATCAAAGAGATGTAAGAGCTTCAGCAGAGACAGATGGTGATTAATTGGGCCATGTCTGGCCTCCACACTCCTCCACACTGAGCTCCTGAGGGTTGAATTTTGAGGGGAGCTAAGATAATAATCTACATATTTCAGGATCTTCTCTTGTCATTTGTGGGACTTTTGGCTATGGCACACCAGGCTTGCCAATTGCTGTGACAAGGATTTTTCTTGGCAGGTAGAAACAGCCGTTCATTATAATACTAAAAATATTTGCATAGCTTGAGTTCCTGAGCAGCACAAACGAGACTTCAAGGGCTCTTTCAGTTGTTTTGCCTTACTGTGGAGTTTGAGGAACTTGTTCTCTAGCTAAATATACACTTTTTATTCAAAAACCCCATCATGTCTTTAGCAATTCTACATGTAATGAAACATCTTCCCCTCCCTTCTGACCTCCTTCTCTTGCTCCCCCAAGTCAATTTCTTGTAAACCCACAGGGAACTCAATTGGAGCTTATGTTCTGGCAGGATTGCCTGAACTTTCCAGTGCTGGGGTGAGAAATGAAAGTACACTGTCCTGGGAAATGCTGGTAATTAGGATTACAAATCTTCAAGGACTTGGCTCCCTGATCTTAAAAAGCTGCTGCTGCTCCCATTGCTACTCTTCATCTGCACTCTCTGAATGATGCAACAGCTCCTTTGCTGTTGACTGTGGAGTTCATTGGTGTTTTCATCTTGAAGGGGTCAGGAATGTTACCTCCCTTATCGAGTTGCTGTGCCAATTCTCAGGTATGATGAGTAGAAGGTATTCCTGCCAAGCTTTTGTTTGGTGTAGATGGTCTGCAGGTTTTAGCTTGAATTTGTGGTTGCAGGTGGCTCCAAGTGAATGACTTGGTGGTGCTCTAGTCCTGTTCTCAGAAATAGAAGACCAGTAGCAAGCAGCATTTTCTAGTTATTCTCATATATCACAGATTCAGATCGTTGAAATAATGAGAAAGAATATCCAGCAGGAGCATCTACATTTTACTCTGATTAAAAAAGTGAACTAAACTGGACCTTTGCATTCAGTAAACACAAAGAGTGTAGTTCAGAAGAGCTGTACAGTCTGCCCTGGGGTTGTCCATGGGAGAACCTCATTGGAGCCTGTTGCCTGTTGCCAGGGGCAGTGCTGGGAAGGAGAGCACTGTCACTGTGTCACTGCAAATCCAGCTTCACCCTTGTGTGAAACACTCCCAGTGGCACAGGTCTCTTGCAACCACCTTGCTGGTTGTGGCTTGAAAAACTCACCACTCCAGAGGAGACCTGCAGGAGGGAAGCCCAGAGCAACCAAGAACAAAATTATCTTTTTCCTTCTTCTGTCTGAACTCTGGTTTTCATGGGATGCCCCTGCCCTGACAAAACCCTTGGTATGTTTTAAAATGCTTTTTCCCTGTGGACTTGCACAAACATAGTAAGTTCTCACTAATACAACAGATCCTGTACCCTATCTCCAGTGCCTGGCAGGGCGTATGTAAATGTACTGTGAAGCAGAATTAATTGCTGAGATCTCTCTGCTGAGGTATTGCTTAGGGCTGTAGTAGGTAGGCCTAGTAAAATTCCACAGCACATTAGAGATTGTGCATGTTAATATCTCATCTAAAGCAGCATAATATGTCAAATTTCTCCTTTCTGGTCATATCTGTGCTCATTCAGTCCGATTTGTCAGGTTTATTATGTGCTGCTTTTGTGGATTTTTACACTTGATTGCTGACACCGGACTATGAATTAATATGATCTCCATAAAGGTAATAAAAACCCAGAGATTTTTGCCCAGAAGTGAACTATGTGTTTGGCTCTTGGCCTGCCATGTTTGGCAGGGGTCACTGGAAGTCCGTGCAAAAGCATGCAAAATCCTGCAGGGGCAGAAATTCCTGTAACGCCGAGTTTTTAAAAGGCTTTTGAGAGAACACGAAGTGACAGCTGAGCAGAAAGTGAGTTCCTCTCTAGTGACAGCTGCGTGCAGGAGCAGGGAGAGTTCCCTTTGCCTTACACAATCAAACCAGTGAAATGCAAGCCTTTTTCTGCATGTATTAAAAGATATTAATGTTTTTCTCCTTTCCTTGTGTATGCAGGAGGCAGACAGCGGGGAAGAAGAATGCCGGTCCCAGCCCAGAAGGTAAGATTGTCACTCGAGGCTCACAAGAGTCCTCAAGGATGCCTCGCTGTGTGGAATGTTCCACAGGGCTTTTGTTGCTCCCCTGGCGTGTCCTGCAAACACACATCACTTTCTGCCTGTGGTTGATGTTGCACAACTGTCTTAAATGAGCCTTACTGAAAAATGGGTTGTAGTAAAGGGTTTGCTGCAGCAGGAAATGGGAAAAGTCAGATTGCACACTAAAAAATAAATATGGGGAACAGTTGGAAAAGTTGTCAGTGAATACATTCTCCAAACTGCTTTCTGTAGCTCCCTCCAGTGTCCTGTGTTGCCTCTCAGGATTTAGTCCACCATCAGAGTATTCTGAGAGGCATAACCAGACTAATAAACTCTTGTTACCTGGTTAAAAAGTCCCTGTTGCCATCAAGGGTGATCCTGATCCATAAAAGCACTTGCTGCTTAAATGGCACGTTCAGTGGATTTGTGGATATTTGGTGCTGATGCAGGTAGTCAAATTTATGCTCCAAAATTAGGAGACACTGAGAATTTGCAGGGATTTTTTTGTTTGATTTGAATTGTTTTGCAGAGAGGTGTTCATCTCTTGTAAATGCTGATTTCAGTTGCTTCAGGAAGAACTTTTTTTGGTAAATGTTATTTGCTGAAAAATAAACATTGAAACTCAGCTGGCTGAATGGTAATTTTTATAATGTAGGTATAGTCTGCAGGGTAAGACTTCTTGGGGTCTTTTAAGCTTTGTCTCCTTTCCTCTATAAGCCATCAAAAGCATTATTTCAGCTGAACCTAATAAAAGCAAAAATTGTATATATCAGGTGACTTCTCCAATGGCAGGAACACTTTCTTGGCTTAGTTGCAGTCAGATTTTGTGAAAGGCTTCTGATTCCCTCCAGAGGGAGTAAAGGGAAAGTGAAGGTGAAATGATTCTCCCTTTATGAGCTCTGTGATTGTTATGGTTCTTTGCTTAATGGTGTTTGTGTGAGTAGGTAGCAGCAGAAGCCATAATATCTAGTATTTAAAATACTTGAACGAGATCTGGGCTTTGTGTTTTGGGGCCAGCTTGGATGAATCTGCAAAAGAAAAAACTGTCCTGGTTGCACATTCCCATGATTTCACTGTAGTTCTGTGATTCTGTGGCTCAGGGAAGGTGACTGCCCTGTTTACCTCAGTCTTCTAGCCCTAAATGATGATTTAAGAATTTCTGTTTCTTCATTTTACAGCTTTCATGAGCGAGAGGAAAGCTGGAAAGCACAATTCCCGAAGGCTCAAATTGAACTCAGCTAAACTCCAATTTTTCATTTCACTCTTGGCCTTCCAGCAGTCACAAGATCAACTCATGACTTGATCTCAGTATACATAATGTATTGGAAGGGATGGGAGGTATTTAATTGTTGTGGGCACTTAGCAACCATTGTAGGTTAGGTCTGAAATGAGCATTTTTTAAATATATTTGAAATAACTTCCTGGGGTAGGAAATGACAACCTGCTGTTGATGTGGTGATCCGAGCTCCGTGACTCTTGTTACTGGGGTCACAGAGCTAACTAAAACCAAACTCCTTCTGGGGGAAAACAAGGGGGTGGGTGTTAAACGTGTTTGATTACAGTAGGATAAAAATAATAGAGTCAAACGGGGTAAGTAGTGAACCTGGAGTCCTGCTGTGGAGGAGCAGCAGATGTCCATAAACAGTTCCTGAGTATATCTAATCCCCAGTTTTCACGAGAACATAGCAAGTAGCAGCTATTAAAAATCCAGACAGTAAAAAGGCTACAGACTGAGTCTGGCTTAAAAGGAAGGCGTGTTTCCAGCTGCAGTGTCACTCAGGTAGTGCTCTGCAGTAGCCTGACATTCCTCACTGCCTGCCTGGGCAGGGCCCAGTTCTCCTGAGGCTTCATTCAGGCGACCTGGCTGCAGCTCCAGTCAGTGGTCAGTGTTTGGGGTGGGATTTTTTTTGCTGTTTGTAAAATTCTTTTGTCTCCTGCGGTCATGGAAAATGTGTTCACATGCTACCTCAGCATGTCAGGCATCAGGCATGTCCAAACTCATCCTGTTAACTGGACACTGAAGCCAGGAGTACTGCCGTAGTAGGGCTCAATGTGTGTTTGCATAAATAAAATAACTTTTCAAAGGTTATTAAATAGGATCTTAGTGCACAAAGGTGTTAATGCTTGCAAGGGAGTTAGTGAAGAGCTAAGCATAAGCACATGGACTTGTTTGGTGTCAGATTTTTGCAGTGGTCAGTCTTGACAATCATTGGGTAGAGCCTTCATTTCCATTCCCATGTCCCCATGTCTCTGCACAGGCTGGGGATTGCTGTCTCAGAAGAAATGTTACACTCAGATCCAGCTCAACAGCACTGCTAATCCTGTGGTTAGCAAAATCTAGATAGCTTCTTGTGTTAGGTTTCTGCTGTTTATCTTTCCTCCCTGATGAGGTATGGGATACATACTGAGGTGGGGGGGAACGTGCAGGAAAGCCTGGCAGCAGGACAGCAGGAGGGACAGTGTTTGTTGAGCAGAGACTACGAAGAGCAGCAGACTAAAATGTCCTCCAGAGAGGCAGAGAAATAAGATTACAAATAGAAGCTTAAACTTGTGGGTGATTACATCAAGATCACCATACTTAAACGAAATGATCTGTTTGTTTGCTGACCTGTGCTTTTTAAGATCTAACACCAGAGAGGCCTGTGACTGCCTGGACTGGGTCTCACAGGGAAGGGAGAACTGTGTGAAAATGTTGTTTAAACATAAACCTGCTCTACAGAGCATTCAAATGACCTGACAAGTCTGCACTCGCCAGCATCATCATGGACTGAGGAGCTTTCTGCTTTGGGAACTAGGAGAATCTGCTTAAAACTTTTGTCCAAAAGATGGAAAGAGGTATCAGAGTGCAGAAAGAGAGTTCCTGTGTGCTCTGCAGTCATCCTTGGAAGGTGCTTAAAATGGCATTTCCTGTCGAACTCTTTTGTGTTGATGCAAAGAAGAATGTTTTGTTTTCCTACTGAGGAAAGTACTTGGATATAGTGAACACAGACCTGATTTCTAAAAATATTTCTATCCATTATTAAAAACCCCAGCAAGTTAATGCTGCCAATACCTGAAGCTGAACAAATAGGTGAAACCAGCTTGGCTTCTGCAATATTTTTTCTCACACCCAAGCCCTGCTCTGGGGGAAGCCCAGGGGTGGGTCTCTGTATCCAGCTGTAGCAGTGGCCATTCATGCAGTTTATGGGTGAGATCCCCAAAGCCCTGACACAAATCCAGGTTCTTGCTCTAGAGTCCCTGATCGAGCTAGTCCCTGGCACTCTTGGCTAATGGAACTGAGACAGTGCTGCATAAGCAGATGTCCTGAACAATCTGTTTATTACATTTATTACCTTCATAGCTATGTTCTGACATTTTTATTAGGGTGTTTGGAGGCTGTGGAGCTAAACTGGCCTGCACATCTCTCCTGTCCCCAGACATGCTGCTGCCATGCTGAATACACCGGAGCATCTGTGTTAACGAGCTCTTTGCAGCATCCCAAGGTTGTTAACATTTACCTAAAACGCACATGTATTGAGCTGTGAGTTGTGTTTACACCCGCTGAGGTATTGACATTCAGGTTTTGTGTGCTCTGTGCCAAGGTTGCAAGGATTCAGCATCTTTGTTTTGCTGACCAACGAGATCTCCCGGGCCGGGGTAGCAGCGGTGCTGCAGCTGCATTGGATTTGCTGTCAGGATCTGCCGCTTGCTTTTTGGGTTTTATGTTTTAAATGGTGCCTCTATTTCCACACCATCATGATTTTACCGCTTCTGTGTGCCTTGAAACTGCTCTGGTTGCTGAAATGCAGCATTTGAGGCTGCTCAGTGACTGCTGCATGTAAAATTGGGTGAACTGTATTGCCTAGCGAGGCTGCCAGGGACTTCAGAGGGATTATTTGAACTTTTATGGCCTGGCAGTGGGTCAGACTAAAGTCCGTTTGCTCAGGTAAAGCTAAGGAGCCTGTCGTTCCCTTCAAGTGCCACAGAAAGTGATTACATCCTGCTTGAAATCTGGGGCTTGTTACCTGAAAATGTTCTCAGAAAGTGCTTGTCCTCCCCTCTTCAAGTGGAGGCAAGAGTGTGGTGTTAAATTATAATTTAAAAAGAAAAAAAACACCACACCTTTTGCAGCACAAGTATGGTTACCTTCTGGTTTGTTTTTTTTTTTTAGTCAAAATAGTTCCTTCCAGGAGTGAACTGGGAAGGAAAGCAAATCAGATTATTGCCATGATAACAGTTGGATGTGCCAAGTTGCCTCAAGGTCTCAAGCTGTGAGTAAATACCTTTGTTTTAGGAGCAGAAAACCATAGTCTGATGCAGGAGCTCATGGTTTATAGCGGTATAAAAGTTGTTTTTCAAAGAGTAAGTGGAATAGGTGCATGTCCTTTCTTCTACACCGCAGCAGCTCTATAAACTATAAGCCAACCTGTTTGATTTTTAAACTGAAGACCCATTGTAAAATGTGTGTTAGTCCCTGCGAGAAATGGGAGGGTGATCGTGTGATACTGAATTGACTGCATTTCCAAAGGCTCATTCACACTCCACACTGAGATATGTGCATCTGCAGCATCCTATGACTGCTGTGACTTTTGGAGATGTGTGTCACCACCATTTGGTGCTCCTGTGGCAGGCTCCTGCCGCTCCTGGTTATCCTTGAAACCTGTCTGGTGTTACAAGAGACACTTCCAAAAGCCGTGTGCTGAGAGTTCCGACAACTAAACCTTCCTTGTGCTGCCTTTGCTTGCTGCTGCAGCTGCCAGACATTTACCCTGCTGGTACTTGAACAGTAGCTAGGTCTTTAATGGGTGTGCGAGACAGTTTGTTAACTCCAGATCTTGAGTAAGAAGGGGCTGTGTGTGTGCTGTACAGGAAAACGTGTGTTTATTCGTGCTGAAGATTAGTAAGCTCTTGTAGTATGAACCTTATCTTTAGAATGTGTTTCCTGAAGTCATCTTTCTGTCTTTCCTTCCAGTGACGGCTCAGCCTCTCTCTGGCATTTACTACAGCTGCTTGGGGAGAGTGTAATGCCGAGATAAAGAACAGTTCTGGTCATCTGCCAGCTCTGCTGACCACCAGAAAAAGTTCTGTGGGCCACGATTCATTACAGTGGCCTTTATTTTTGAATACCAGCTCTCTTATCACCAAACTGTGAGCAAAGGTATTGAACTGGCAGTAAAATTTGGGTTTATTAGATTAGTAACAGGTATCTGCAGGGCTGGTTCACTGCAGTGTCTGTGTTTGTGGTTGCAACGTGTTCAGTCCAGTCCGATGACATACCTGTGGATCACAATAATGTGTGAGATGATTTCAGGTGTGATTTTCAGGCTGAAGGATCAAGCAGAGTAATATCATTGCGTTGCCAAATTACCAGGTAAACACAGGGAGCTCGCTCAAAATCTGAATGCTTATGAAAAGTGGTTTTGAATTTGTCATTCTAAACGTGTGAACAGAGGAGAATGAGGAACAGGGCAAGGACAAGCTGGGAAGTAAAAAGGAATGAAGGTGGGTCAGATCCTTCAGCTACCAAAAGGGTCTAGAGTCCAGAACAGCTGCTCCCATGCACTTGTGCTCCTTCTGAGGGTCACAGAGGAGGGGCTGACCAGGAGGTGCCTTAAGGATTCCATACGTGCTTCTATCTCCTGCTGAGCATGAACCAGGTGCTCTAACCTAAAGGAACAGAAAGGGAAACTCTGAAATTCCCTTTCCTGGTGAGACACAAGACTTCAAAGTTAAACATGAATCTTCAGAGTTTTTAGCATTTCGTGGATTTCAGACACTTAAATGTTTTTCGATAATCTGAGCCAGTCATGCCGTTCAGTTGGTGTCATTGCATCAAAACCATTCCTTTATAAAATTGGGTGAGTGGATGGTTTGACGGTTGGGAGGATTTAGATCTTTCTTTTCCACAGGTCACTGAAATACATTACCTACACTGGTGTTGCTTGTTGAGAGCAGACATTGCTGCTTGTGTCCCTTTTCCTGCTCCGGTCACTTCAGTCATTTTTGCTTCAGGCTCTGTAAAAAAGGTGTAATTGAGCATTGACCTCTCTGTGTCAGACCCTCCAAGATTTAATGATAAGTAAACTATACAGTGATTGGATGTGGGGCTGGTGAGGGAAGGGTTTAATGAACTGATAATATTGCAAAATAGGTGTTGAATTCTCAACTAAGCAGCCTAATCATCGATCATGATGGGCAGCTGACCAAAAGGCTTTAAAAGCAGGAGTTTGTTCTTTCAGTGATGCTTATCTCCCTACTCCTGTACTTGTCTGATTTCTTTGCTCAAGAACTGGAAACAGAAATACTCTTTGACAGCTTAAATAACCAAATTTAGAATGTGGCTTCCTGTTCTGACTGGTTCTTCAGGATTAAAGCACAGTTTTGCGTGCTTTCCCTGTTCCTGCCTTCCCCTGCCTTTTTTTTTTTTTTGTTGGTTGGTTTTTTTGTTTGTTTGTTTGTTTTGTTTTAACTAGATATGGGCTCCTTTATACTGACTTGGTTCAGTTCCCCTGGCTGTGTGTAATCCAGCCTGTATGTAAGCCCTGCCTCGGTGGGTGGTATGTCTGTTAATCACTGCGAAAGTTTTGTGTCTGTGCTGAACTCTATCTCCTTCTGCCCTGCGTGCATTGGCTTGTTAATGGTCGCTGCTACTGAAGTCGCTTCATGTTTTCCTGATAAATTGGACTGCAGAACGCAGAAGGCTTTGTCTCCCATGCTAAAACCATCCAGAAGGCCTCTGTCAGATCAGCTTCTCCTCCGAGGTGCGGGGGCAGCAGTAGGAGATGAGTGCAGGAGGTGCTGCTCTCCGCCACTCGGTCTCTACCTATTTACAGGTTTGCTGCACCAATTTAAGGCTATTACCAAATAAATCATCTATTTGGACCCTTAATCTGTCGGCTCTGTTCAGTGCTTAAAGCCTCACGTCCTCACAGCAAAAGGATGACTTAACTGACTTCCCACCAAAAACTCAGGGTCATCAAGTTCTTTGACCCTCAAAGAGCTCAGTGTGGCAGCATATTTTTCAAGGCTACCCCTTAGGACCATTTTCCCATCAGAACTGATGCAGAGACAGCTGCCTTTGTGGACAAAGACTGAACGTAGCTGCCGGTGAGAAAAACAAAGGACTTGGCCCCACCTCTGCACACGGAAATGAACTTGCTACCTCTGCGGTGCCTGTGCACGACTCCCGCGCTCGGCTGCGGGCAGGGACGTGCTGTTTTCAAAATTCAGCGACTTTTCATAAATATCACCGGAAACAGCTGTTGAACAGTAAAGAACAAACTCTCCACATGTGCAGTAAAGGTGGCTGAGCAGGCACGGCCGTGGCACTTCGCTCGGCAGGGAGAGGATGTGCTGGGGATGAGGGGGAGGTTTGTTTGTCCAACACAGCAGCTTCTCGAGTTTTTTGCACAGTCCCCTGAAAACATGAGTCTGGGTTCTGCATTGCCTTATCTGCAATACTGATAATAATGATTGAGGGCAGAATTCCAATGTGTGACAGCCTCCCACTGTCTCCTTTACCTTGAACATGACCAATGTTACGGCTGTAGTACTTTACATATTTGCAGGAACAGAACATTCCTTGCTTTTGCAGAGAGTACCTGGACTTGAGTCCAAACAGACTTAATAATACCCAACCCTTCAGACCCACTGGAGTTAGAAAGACTATATCAGTATATTGTGTTCATTGGGGTTCTTCAGAAAGAGAGAACTGAGGGGACCAGAGAAAATCTCACTGGTAGGTGTACTCTAAAATGAAGAGAGGTCATCAGGTTCCCCCTTAGCGTAGACTAAAAATTGAAGATGCCTAGTAAGACAATCATGCTCCAGATTTAATCACGGTAACACGTGAGCAGACACTCAGCAAGCCCCTGTGGGATAGGAGTGGGTGGAACACGATGACACCCACACCTTTGTGTGGTCTGACAAGAAGCAGCAATTCAGCCTGAAGCTGTTGATCTTGGATGGAAACAGAAGCTTGATGAATGCCCTGTTTGCATGTGGACTATGTGCACTGACAGGACTGGGTGTCCAGCTCTGAGCACGCCTCCTGCAAGTGTCAAATCTGGGCATGCCAGTGGCCAGAGCACTGGCACGGAGTCTGACCAGAGCACTTGATGGTGACCTGTGCACCAAGGCCTGGGCTGCACAAGGAGAAGCCCATTAGCAAGTGCTGGTCCTGTGCAGGACAGAGTCACTCTGCTACACCACTGCAAGATCAAAAACGGCTAAAATGCACCAGGAAAGTGAAACAGCTGAAGGTACTGTGCAAGCTGCTGGGATTGTGTAGTTTTGCAATGCTGACACCAGGGAAAATGATGACTGTATGAATAAACAGTATGTTGTCAGCCTTGTCTGCCAGACCGAACACCACAAGTCAGTATGAGAGATTTGTGCATGCATGTTCTCCTTCTAGCCCCCGAAACTTCTCTCCAGAGGCAGCTCTGGTAACATTCCCTCTGCTCCCCCCTCCTGAAGTGCCTGCTCAGACATCCCTCACAGTTGTTTTTTTTTTCCATTGTGCTGCCATAAGCAGTTCTAGCTGCTGCCTTAGTGTAGCAAAGGTTTGGGGATGGGTGTTTTTACGGTGTGTCTCACGTGCCGTGTGTAACTCCAGTTTATTAGTTTGTGTGGTGTTCAAAGGTTGAACGGGATCCTGCTGCCCCACAGGCTTGCGGTGGCGCGGTGCCTCGCGGGGTTTGCTGCCTGCTCTGCTGGGCCCAGCTGATCCCGTGGCCGCCTGGGGAGTGGGAAATGCCGAGGAGAACTGGGACAAGCAGTGCCCTTTTCCCTGCAGCAAAGTGTCGTTTTGTGCACTGGGCTGGGCAGCACTCGAGACCCCAGACAGGCGTATTTACATCTTGTCATGCAGTGATTGATGGCTCTGCTCACATGCTCTGCTGCTGCACCGCGGTGATTTAGGCTGCTACCTGTCATCACTGCAATTTTGTGCACTTTAAATTCTTCATGTATTTGTCCCAGCAGAGTGCACCTGCTTCCAGCCAGGAGCAGTTTCTTGGCTGTCATGTGACTTACTGCATAAACTCCATCCCTTTCTTTCTGGCCTGCTCCTTGCCTCCTGCATGTTGAGAGATTGATTTACCAGGTCTAAACTTTTTCTCGTGTCTAAACATAGGAGCAACTTTGACAAAGAAATAGAGTTGTTCCCTAAGCCTGATGTTACAAGCAAAATATGAAAATAACACAGCACTTAGTGTGTTATCTTGTTGACAACATGATGAGGGTCAAAGATTTGACTTGATCTGGAGGTCTTTTCCAAGCTTAATGATTCTCTGAGTCTCCACAAATGGAGAGTGGGAACTGAAATGCTAATCTCACTAGCATGTACCTGAAAGCAGTGCCACTCTCAGGCAGGGGTTTCAATCTTTATGGCAACAAACGCAAGTTGAAATAGCTTCTATTAGTGCAGATTTCAAGATATGAACTTCCTTGAGGATTCCCCATTTCTGTTCTCTAAAGGTTCATAATGAAAACAAATGGGATATTTCTGTCATCACTTGGTTCCATGGCATATGGAGATGCAGTGCATGATTGTATTAATCCAGGACTAATTCATTTACAAATCTATTATCCATATGTTATGAGTAGCTGCTTGTAGTTAATCACTGCACTTGTTTTCAGCAGCTTTTAAGGGCTTGCCTTGTAATGGTGGTTACGTGTAAGAAATCTGACATGTCTGGACAGTATCTAAGTACATTCAGTCTTCTACAATGCTTGAATAAAGCCCTTAAGTTATTAATTAGAATAGAACAGAAGTTCTGGGCTTGTTTTTCAGTCTGTGAATGTGTGGTATGTATTACTACTGAATATGAGGTTCTTGCCAGTCTCTTGACCTCTGGAAGGATTGAGTTACCCTCCATTTCTTTATGTCCCGATTTTTCCATCGCTTCTTGCAACCAACTTCATTTCTGCCTGTCAAAATGATTTTTTTTTGGCATTGCAGCAAGCTGGCATTGCATTTTCTTTACAGCTGTGAGGCATCATTACCAGAGCTGCACTCTTGGCTATATATGATGACATTGCTTAAATTATTGCAACCAAACAATACCCTAGCAAAACTTGCAGAATCACAAATTCCACTGCTTTGCCCTTTCTTTTCTCTGCCCATCCCTGAAGTGGAGATGGTCAAGACCTTTCAGACAAGTGTCTTCTTGTTCCTATCAAGTCTCCTACAAAGACCTGAAGCAGCTGCCATCACACTGTGTTGGTTTTTTCAACCTCTCTCTGCTTCTCTGAAACTTTTAGTTAATAATTGGAAATAAAGCTGATGAAGCTTTTGGCTTCCAGCTCTGCTGCCAGATCACAGGGGCAGCTCTGCAGCTGATGCCTTGGTATTTTTCGCTCTTGAGTAGATGTCATTAACAAGTAGTTGTGTTTAAACTCACATCTTTCCCTGCCAGCTCACTTATGCCTCCTTGCTGGGCATGTGCCACCCACAGCAGATGACTTAAGGCTGGTATATCGTGTTCCTCTGTGCTGGGATGTCATGCATTCCTATGGGAAACACAAAACTGAGCTTGCTTCCAATCCAAAGCTCCTCGGATTTTGCCCGCGCTGCTTGCCGGGCGTAAGGGCTGGAGAATGCCGGTCTGGGATGGGGCAGTGCAGGGTGGGATCGAGCTGCTCCCGCCTCTTCCCAGTGCAAAACTGTATTAAGTTTCCCCCGCACTGTAACATCTGAATTCCCAGCAGCCAAACGACAAGACTTTTGTTCTAAATAACTTCCTTTCTTCCTTTTCTCGAGGGGCGATGGAGCTAAAGATTAAACAGTACTGAAAGGCAGCTGCTTCTCTTCTCCTTTGGCAGAAAGCAAGTTGTCACGTCTCTGCATATGAAAGTTACTGCCAAGAACTCTTCCCCCCCCACCACCCCGTCTCCTGCAGGAGAGAAATTAAGGTCGTTTCCTAAGCACCCAAGTTGTCGCTGCCTGCTTTTTGCAAAACATCGTTTGATGTGCTGCATCAAACCCGGCTGCAGGGCGTGCAGCCTCGCTGGCCTAGATCTGAGGGGGGGGAAAATGAAAAGGGAAGGGAAAAGCAAAAACTGGGCGCACCCGCGCGCGGTGCTGTGCTCCGTCCCTTGCTGCCGCCCTCCGGGGGAACCGGCAGCTAAACCCCGGCCCGTGAGCGGCGCGGACCGCCCGCCTGTCCCCATCCCGCCTGTCCCCATCNNGCCATCGCCCAGCTGTAAGTACCGGTACACACCGTCGAGACTCCCCTTCCCAGTGCCGCTCCGCCTGCCCCGGCTCCCGGCGGCTCCCCCTGCCCGGGCGTTCGCTGCGCTCACTCCTCTGTCCCCTTTCTCCCCTCTCTCCTCGCCCGCCCCGTTCCCCGTAGTTCGCTCCGCCGCCGGTTGCCTCCGGGCAAACTTTCCCCTGGCCGGCACCGCGGTGTGGAAGTGCTGATAAGCACCGGCAGCGCCCGGCGGCTGCTGCTCCCTCACCGCTCGCTTCCCTGATTATTTTTTTTCTTTCACTACGAGTACTCCGAGTCCCATCCGAGCGCTTCTCTCAGTGTTATACCGGCGCTGCCCGGGCAGCTCAGGGCTGCGCTTCCTCCCGCCGGAGCCGCCGGTTCCCCGTGCGGGGCCGGTGCGGGGCCCCCGCGGACCCCCAGCAGGCTGGGCGCTGACAGCGGGGTACAGATCCCCGGGCCGCATACTTCGGCCGTCTTTTGGGCTTAAAGCAGAGATTAGCCCGTTTATCTGATCTCTTGGCGTATCGCAGAGCGGCAGAGGGGGACTGCGGGGCTGGGGTGTCCTAGGTCGGAGCCACCGGAGCAAGTCTGAGACATTAAACTCAGCACCTGCGGGTCACAAGGCAGAGACGTGAGCTGCTGCCAGTTGTTAGGTACTGTCAGTCTTGGGCAGCTCTAAAGTGCAGAGTGTCTCCGTGTCCCAAACTAAACCGCATAGGAAATCAGTCTCTCCAGCTGCACACCCTCCCCCCCCCCTTTGATATGCAGATACGAATAATCATTTAATTTATAAACAATTAACAGCCACTGCTTGATTCATGGGGTTTGGCTGGAAGGATTAAGGAGGGAAGTGGCAGCTATCGGGTGGTAGATAAGGCGTTCAGAGAGATAGTGGCTGTGGTCTAGCCATGCTTGATACTTTAAAGAATCCAACAGACTGTTTTATCTCTTGGAAACATCATGAAAGGCTTCCAGATAGTGGGATAAAGTGCTGGGTCGCACCTGGAACTGTGTTCTTGTCGCGAGAAGCTCCTGCTAGAACTGCAGCTGCCTTGCACTTAGAAGTCTTTAGTAGATATCTCTGCTTATGCTTCATATGGAAATGAGTCCCCAGACTCTGTGCCTTCTTTTGTGAGCGCTAGCAATCACTGCTGCAGTCGGTAATCGGTTCAGTTTAGTCTCTCTGAGCCTTTCATACTCAACCCGAAGTGTTTGTAATTAGTAATTTTTTGCGCTCGCAGTGTTGCCTGTAAACATCAGGGCTTTCCCTGCGGTTGCTGATAATGTAGGTTTAAGAGAGATGTACCGAAACTGTTCCTCCAAAGCAGTGATGCAAACTGGATATGCCCTGGGCTTTGGGAAGTTGCAGTAATTCTGAAATTGTGGCGAAAACCCCAAACTACTGTGGGCTGAAACATTTCCTTGGAACTCCGGATGATTTACCGAGCTAGAGTAGGTAGCCAGGTAACAATTTAAGTGCTTTTAAGGTGTTTGTTTTATCCGCTGCTCAAACACTTAACCCACGGTTGGAGGCTGTACAGGAAGGGATCAAAAGGAAGGGGAAATGCCGCTCGCCTCTGCTCCCTCCGTCACATGGATCCCTGCAGCCGAGTGCCTCGTGGTGGTTTAAATGGCCACTTGGTTGGAAGGACCACCCTTTCCTTTTCTGGGGTGAGAGATAACAGAGTTATCAGAGTGGAGCTTAAGCTGTCCTTTGCCTCCTGTGAGGGAAGATTAATAAGCATGAGAATGACAGAGCTTTTGGCCCATGCAGAAGAGTTCTCACAGGGCTGAGTGCTGGATTAATATTTTGCAAGTGTTCTCAATCAGGATGGTGCTGCGGCTCTCGTGCTGGCCTAGTAAAGGCCAGTATTTAAAGTTTGTTCTCCTAATTACAAGTTCACAAAGGCTGATTAATATTGGATGTCCTTATTTCATCATAAGCAAGACCTAAAAATCCAGATTTAGTCGTTTGCTATGCTAAAAATGTGTTCTCTGAGGAGTGGGAAGGGCAGTGGTGACCCAAACATTATCAGAAACTTCTGTTTCAGTGTATTCTTTAGTAGATATATTTGGCTGATCAGCTCTGACTTTCAGAGATCAGCAGAAATTACTCTTGTGTTGACGCTTTTAGTCAGTAATGTAGTCAGCTGGTCTGGGTCTAATTCATTTCAGGTTCACAAGGATTCACATAATGTCCGGGAGACTTGTGTTTATCAAAATGCTCAGAATTTATAGTTGTAACTAGTTCCAGAAAGTCTTGCTGCTCTCACTGAACCTAGGGGGAATTCTGCTGATTTACTACTTTATTTGTGTGTAGGATTCAAAATTTACTTTGGTCTACTAAAACTCTAAGGCAGCTGATAGAAAAGATAGAAAGAAAAAAGCAGAGCTTCAGATAGTCTGCAAATATCAAAGAATTTTTAACGAGAAACCTGGAGGAATTGCCACGGATCAGTTCTTCCTGCCTGCGGTCGCTTCCTTTGCCTCTGGCCAAGTTTTAGTTATTCAGTTCATTGCTGGTGTCCCTGAAGTGGCTTTTCCAAGTTTCTCTGATAATGTCAGATTCCTCTGTCACCCAGTTTTCCTCATTATCGCAGTGACAAAGCAGGATGACCAAGCCATCAGGGTGCTCACTTGGGATTTGAGAAAACCCAGCTCTGCTTTCACTGTGCCACATCCTTTCTGTGTGAGTCTTACCAGGCTGTGTTCAGCGGGGCTGGAACGTGCAGAGGGATGCTCAGAACCTGAGGATTAACTACCTCCCTTTGGTGCCTGAGGAGTTAAACTGAGTTTTTTTCAGCGATAGGTAGACACAAAATGTCCTTTCAGACCTGGGTCAGCAGCCTGTTGCTCTCTCCTGTAATCAGTTTTCTTCTAAGTGACAACCCTTGTGTGCAGAGTGTGAAGAAACAGCACTTCACAGTGTAAAAGGAAGTTCTGAGGCTGTGCAGGTAATTACAAACTGTACAGTAAGTGACAGCAGTGGGTAATTCAGGCTCATTGTGTTGCCACCTCCGTGCTGTAACCTGTCTTTGTGCACGGCCTGCTTGGCCCTTTGTCCTCCCCCACCCCTCTCATTTTCCTCTGTCATGTGGCCTTTATGGTGGGAAATTTCATGACCACCTGATCTTGAATTGTGCCAAGTGCCAAGTCAGGAACTTGGATAGGTGTGTGGCTGCTGTTGCCGTTCTTTGGAGAGCTACTTTTTTATTTATTTCTTGTATGGGAAGCCTTACAACCTTTTTATCTCCTTATAATGTTATTGCTGCCAAAACCCTTGACCGTTCAGCAATTAGACTGCAATCCTCTGAGCAGCGTGTTATTGGAAATCTTTAAATGCTTCTGTGCCATTGTAAAGCACTGGAGCTTTGTGAGTATTTTACCATTGTGCTGAGAGTCAATGGTATTTAAGAGCTGAGGAGGAGATTCTTGGAAACTGCTGTGAAAAGCCTGGAAGATCAGCAGAGTCATTCCAGTTACCACTGTCAACACTAAGTAAAGTTGCCTTATGAGCTGAGGGTTGCTCTGGTTGGAAGTGCTTGAGATACAGAAAGCAGCTGATCAGCCCTTCTTGTCTTGTAGAGCCTGGTAGGATCAGGGCAGACTGCAGCAGTTGTTCTCTCCGTTCAGGTGTGCGTTGTGTGCTCTGGGTTTGTACGGCTGCAGAAGACAGCCTCATGCTCCATCAGGGATGTGATGGGAATGTGCAGGCAGGGGAACCTGACCCCTTACCCTTCCTGCCCACTTCTCCACGCAGCTGAGCTCACCCTGCACAGTGGATGGGCTTCCTGTTGACAGAGCGGAGTCGTTGGGGATTTCTCATCTTTTTTATTTCTTTGCTGCTTGTGATGAAACAAATGGGATGCTTAAGAGGCCTCTTACTACCCACTGATTACTAAAAACTATTCAAACAGGTTGTGGTATTTGTGTAAAAGTAGTATGGTCTGTGCAGAGTTGATCATTAACTAAGCCGGGGCTGTATTGTTCATAACTACTTTTCCTGTTTGGCTTTTCCTTTTATTCCCCTGGAAGCTCTGGGTATTTGTCTCACCGATCCTTCCTGGTAAGGGCTGGAAGAGAGACAGAGATGGTTATCAGACATCAAATCAAAAACCTGAGCCACAAACCAGTGTTTCAAGGACAAACCCCCCACGCCACCACCCTTTTTGAGCAATATGTTTTAGTTAGGAAGCCCACGCTGCTGGGCTGCCAAATTAATGTTTTAAAAGGATTTAAATGGTAGAGTAGACTCTGAGATTGTGTTGTCTTGAAACATCTGCAGATGTTCCTGTCTCTGGAAATGCTTGGGATTTTTCTAAAGACCACAAAGCACAAGGACCCTGGTGAGATTATCAGCAGAAAAAGACCTTTTGGGGCCAGTTAATAGCTGGCTGGGATTTTTTTTGCAGGACTCTACGTCCTTGCACCTTTATCACAGAGCCCCTGGCTAAAATATTGCTTCATTGTTTTTAAAACAACTTCAAGCTAACTTTCTTGACAGTTGCTTCTGACTAGTGTTTGTGGGGTCAGAGAAAGTTTAAAATTCTGCATCCTGTTCTGCAGTAGGCTCTGAAGAGCTGCTGTCTCCCCTGCATTGGTCTGACAAACAGCATTTAAATTATCAGCCCGTATGGGCTTAAAACTAGTTCAGCAAATATTTTTCTCCAGTGTAATGGATGTAATGTGTACAGAGAAAATCTGCAACTTGAGTTTTCAGCCGTGGTGTTTCATAGCAGCTGGTTGAAGACTCAAATTTTCACAAACACATGGAGCAAAGCTCACTCCTGTCCTTAGTAGTAAACACTTGTGCTTTTGCTGAAGTATTCCAAAGCCACCCCTTTGCTTTCCATGTGCAGCTTGGCCAGAGCTTGAATCCAGCAGCTTGGGAAGGAACTGCAGGCTTGCAAGAGCTGTTCTGCAGCCACCTATTGCTGGGTTGTGTGGGATAACCAAGTGTTTTGTGGCAGACAGCAGCTTTTTGGTTCAAGGACATCAGCCTGTGGATGAGGGAGGGTGGGGAGAAGAAAAGCCTGTAAAGGTAAATTTAAAAGACAAGTCCTAGAGTTGCTGAAGGCTGGGAGTGACATAGGAATCCAGCCTGGAAAATCTCGATGTAGGATCGGCGTTTCTTGGTGTTTGCAACTTGATAAATTTGGGCACTTCTAGGAATATTGAGGCCACAGGCTCTTTCTGCAGTGCATATTCCTGTTTATCCATTACTTATCTGCCCTTCATCAACATCGTGTTCAGCCCTTTGGGCTCTCTGGTTTACTTGCAATAAGCCATTTAAGCAGAATGCTTTTCCTCAAAACACCTTTGTTACAAGTAGGCTAAATCCAGACTGCTGAACCAGAAATGATTTAGTCCTTTCTTTTAAACAAATGATCTTTGTCACTTATTAGCAAACTCCTTCATTTGTTCACACACTTCTCACAATGGCCTAATGAGCTCCATGCTGTCCCACTGGCCAGGGCTGGCTCCTGCCCGGGATCCCCTCGGGAACGCTGCAGGTCGTGGTCTGGGTTGCACTGTTAAACTTCCAGCTTTTCCCTGGAAGAGCACAGATCAGTGACATCTGACTCTTGCAGTGTGGCTTTAGTGGAGGCACCAAGGTGGATCGGAATAAGTTCACCCCAAGGTCCAGAGCTGTCTGGAGGTGCCCAGGGTGGGCTGGGACCTCTGTTGAGTTGAGCTTGGAATTGTCTGTACTGTGGTGTTACCATATAATGTGGGTATAATGTGCTGGATTTCCTCGCTCCCTGTGATGTGTTTGCCAGCATGAAGAGAATAAATTTGCTTCTCTGAGCCTCTTGCTGCCCTGCAGCCTCTTTTTGTGCAGTATCCCGACTGGATGCTTTGGAGTGGGCTGTTACCTGTGTCTTGGCTCAGGCACCTGTAGCTGACAGACAGGCACGGGCTGCCCTGTTCTGGGTGTATTGCTGATGTTTTGTGAGACTCCAGGTGGCAGGTGGGACTGGAGTAGGGTCACTTTGATTAACAAATGATAAATTTACCTTGGTCAGGTTATAATGTAAGGGGGAATCCCATTTGCACAAAGGTCTAAAAAGCTATCATTAGTCTTACCTTTGTCCTCCTGTTAGTCTCCTGCTTGCTTTCTGCAACTCAATGCTGAATTAAAATGAACCCAGATTGTGGGAGGAGGTTTACTGGGTTTTTTTTGTTTGTTTAGTTTGTTTGGATTTTTTAAGGGCTCATTGCATGGTGATGTGTGAAGAGCTTGTCACTGGCTTTGTTGTTGTTATTGTTAGGGTTGGTTTGTTGTTTTTTTTCCCCTTTATTTGCTTTGTAAAAGAGATGGAGAAATCAAAAAACAAATGCAAAGTGGAACAGCCGCATTCCTCTGTGGCGCAAACACCGAAAGCCAGTTAGTCTAAATAAAAACAGTTTGTCAGCACCATTTCTAGCCCTCCTGTTGGTTTGCCATGGTGAGAAAATTGCAAGAAAGCAAAAGAGGAATATCCATGTGCCTTGATAGCAAGTGGGGGTGACACAAATACCCACCCCAGAGGTGGGTGATGCTGTGTCCAGTGTGTGTGAACAGGACTGGGGTGTCTGAGCCGGCCCAGGAGGGCTGCTGCATTTTGGAAAGCAGGGTCAGGAGATGCACCAGGACATCACCCAGATTCCCAGCACAGTCCCCAGCAAAACCTTGACGCTGCTGTAAATCTTCCTGACTCTTTTGTCCTTAGTTCCTTCAAGTACATCATGAAATGTTCTATGAGAGGCTCACTAGCTTGAAATTAAGCAAATGCCTATTCTGGAGACTTTTTAAAAGCTGTTTAAGAGCCTTTTCCTTAAAGTGCACTGTGTTCTTGTTAGAGACTTTGCTGGGTCTGTGGTACATAGCAGTGTTTAGTATTCTGATGGTCTTTCTACTGTAATGTGTGGTTTTTAAAAGGGTTTCTATGCTTTTAGGAAATACGAAGACCTGAGTTAACCACAGCAAATTGGCTGCCAAACTGCTTAAAGTGCTAATTCTGCTGAAATTTAGCACCTGACTTTTGCAGGGATAAACACATCTGGAATCTCTATTCTTCTGAGTTCAAACTCCTGTAGAATAAAACTTTATTTAATGTGTTTCCAGTCTGAGTCTTAGTCAGCAGAACTTTGCAGGGTTTTTATGTTGAGTTAGAACTCCTTTATATGCATTTTGAAGTAAAGCATTGACATCCCCCTGAAAGTTGCATGAAGGTGCTAAAAGAGTTGGTTAATTTGCAGCTGTGCTGAGAAATCAAAAATGCAAAACTGCAGGGTGATGCTTCAGAATGAAGCACTTTACTGTTTTTCTTTCCTTTAATTTACTTTTTTTGTGAGCAGATACCATGAAGAGCGGATGGTTCGCAGTGCTGCTTCTCTGCTTGTATTTAAAATAGCTGTATAAAAACATTTCAATTCTTAGTAATATTTTGCAGAAGTTTTCTTGTCTCCTATTTAGAAATTTCCCAGTTCCTTTTGCCTCTTAGGGTGCCCTTCATTTCAGCTTTTATTTAAGTTGGGAGATGCTGTGCTGGTGTTAGACATCCTACAGTCTGTCAGCTTCTGTTTAAAGTGGTGTATGGTGAGTGATTAATGGAAATTATTTCAGGAATAAAGGACTCCTGGTAAGCTGATCCCTATTCAGAGCACCAAAAGAAAAAGCAGAGTCACAAGGGATGTTGTCTCCAGGAAGAACTTGTAACATCCGCGGGGGGAAGAGTTGGATTGGAAAGTGATGCTGAGCTTGCATTTTGAAATAGATCATAATTATATCTCATGGTCTGATTTGGAGAGCTTTTCCTGATGGCTCCGGAGGCTGATTGTCACTTTCACCAGCAGGATGTTGGAGTGGGTTTTGTGCCTGCTGTCAGGGTAGGTGTTCTGTGCTGGGGGTGCGTGCTCTGAGCTCCCAGGGACAAGCAGTCTTGTCTCTCCTGGCTGTTACCCCATTCCCTCAGTGCTGGGTCGCTGAACCCAAAGTGAAGCTGTGTTTCTTCTTTGGTTTGCAGCTTTAAATCGAATCTGAAGTTTGTATTGACCTTGTTTTGTGCAAAGAACTGTCCTAAGTGTTGCCCTGGATTGAAGGCACAGAATCCATTTAACTATTCCAACTGTAAAATGTTTCTGATCCTGTCTTTGATATCAGATTCCTTACTTCTAGCTTAAAAATTTCTACTTCTAGATTACTTCTTACTTCTAGATTAAAATTTCAAGTTATTAGTTGCAGCCACATTTAAGTTTGTATTCCCTTAATTGCAGCTTCCCTGTTCCCTGAAATAAAGTCCCTGGTGTACTTGCAAGGGGGAGCAGATCAGTGGCCCGATTACAGGCTGTATCATCACAACAGGTAAAGCTCTCTGTGCCTTCCAGTTTCAAATCAAAACCTATTGAAAGAAACCTGGCACGTGGCACTTCTCTGTGAAACAGCCCACAAACCATCTCACATCACTGGCTACTGCTGACTGTCCTTTTTGCTAATCTAAAGGGACAGTCGTTCCTAAACCGATTTAACTGTTCCTGCTGGAATCTGTCATTCAGGGATCAAATACCATTGCATGGGGAGGATGCAGTGAGAATGAGAGAAAATTGAAAGTGCTGAGTGCTGCAGAAGTTAAAATACTGAACAAATAACTTCCTTCTATATTTTTATGAGTCAAATCCAACAGCCTCTTGATGATTTTTGATGCTTTTGGTAAACAAGCATCTGCTTCTTCTTAGCAAGAGGAAAAGGCTTATTATTCAGCATTGATTTCTTTGTGTAGAGACAGAGTGGTCCTTGTTTTGGTGCTCTATTTACAGGAGTCTGTTAATGTATTTACTGAGGGCAGCCAACAAGGCTGTGATCAGAGCCAGGCAGCTTCCCCAGCGTAATTCCTCCATCCCATGCCCTGGTTGGGGTGGTTGCAGAGCCAAGTCCTGGCACAGTTCTCGAGGCAGCAGGAGCTCTGCTCCCTGGCTGACCACAGGAGCTCTGCACAGCCGTGCTCGGTGCTGGCCCCATCCACTGAGACCAGAAAAAGACACAGCAGCATCCTTCTCGACCAGTCACATCCTGGGCCTGGGGGAGCGGTGGCTGCTGGGGAGGGAGTGGGGGGCACAGCCTTGAGCGGGTGCCGGGGACTTGCCAGCTCCTGGTCACACCCATCTCGGGGAGACAGCCAGCGCTGGCCGTGGTTCAGGCAAGTCAGTGATCTCCTTCCATCTGTAAAGTGCTGGACATACTTTATCTAAATATAGGGGACCCTGGACTTGGCTGTAGCAGGGAGGGACAGTATGTTGACCTCAGTGTGTCTCCTGTGACTTGTGTTACAGTCGTATTTAAAGCAGACGGGTCCTTCTTGCAGGACGTTGCCAGTCAGGCCAAACATGGTCAGGTCTGTGACAGTGACATGCAGGGAGATTGGCATAAAAATTTGTTATAAAATATCCCATATCTTAAACGTGCTTAATCGTAGTGGGGAGAGACCAGGTTGTTAATCAACTGCTGGAGGGTCTTTTAGCTGTCATTTAGGGTTTGAAAAGAAACGTGCTGTGTATGAAGGCAATGCTTTCAAACTCTGGTGGCAGAGGAGATTACTGTGTGGTTTAAAGATAATCAAACATGGACTGTGTTAATTAGGAGAGAAAAAAGATAAGTATGTGTCAATCAGAGGGCTGTTCTTCCTGAGGATTAACTAATCAAAAAGCTGGTGGTTATTTTTCTCTGTTCCTTGATGCGACAGATTCTCCTTAGGAAGTTTTCTCATGTTTATTAAAATGTTTCAATGTTCTAAGAACATATTTGTGAAAGCATTTTGTTGGTACCACAGCAGCTGTCTCACTTTGGGCAGGCTGAGCTGGTGGGAGCATGGCATGTGGTGGTAAAACACTGTGGAGTGTTCTCCTGGGTACTGCTGTCCTGCTCCGTGAACCCGGTGGTATGCATTAAAAATGCCCAAGGATGTTTAAACAGTATATGGCACAAGAAGAATGTCATGTAGAGCTTTCATCTGGGAATGTCTTGACTTGGAGACCTGGAAGCCTTTGGGGACTATCATGTAAAACAAATTCCTTTCATGGTCTTGCTTCCGGTCTGGGTCTCTTGCTTTAAAAAGTGCAGAGAATCAAATTTCTTCTGTAAACACTAAGTGCCCGGATTTCTTAATCAGCATCCTAATTGTGTTAGCCACCCCCTTTCTAGTCCGTGAACTGCCGTGCTCAGACTGCAGGAAGAACAATTTTGTGCATATCTTCAGTCTCGAATTCCAGAGACATCAGGGCTTTGTTTGCACAACTTGTTTTGCTGTTTCTTTTTGAAATCTTTTTCTTTCTCTCTGGGTGGATTCTCTGAAGCCGCCTTGGAGGCTGAACATGGGCCACCAACACGTGCCTTGCTGGGACTCCCTCAGGAGTTGCATAGCCCGGGAGATGGACAGGAAAGCTTTTTGCTATTTGTGCTGCGAGGAAAATGTGGTAACTTAAATCCATCCCTGCTTAACTGCCTTCTTCATTGCCATGGTGATCCTACAACCTGCGCCAAGGTTTGTATTCCTGGAAATAAATCATTACCTGATGATCTATCATCCTCAGGGTGTCCCCCCAGTCCACGCTGCTTCTCAGCAGTGACAACAGCCACAGCTCAGCTCTGCACATCTCCCTCTCCCCAGCCTCAGCACCAGGACATTCCCTCCCTTCCGAGGCTGCGAAGCCTGGCAGAAGCGATAGGGACCGGCTCGGCAGCGAGGTGACACAGGCAGGGCTGTGTGAGGGTTACTGTAGGAGCACGTGCTCAGCAGCAGCCCAGTGAAACCCAATCTGGAGCTGCCAGCAGCAGGCTGGGCACAGGGCTGTGTGGTGAGGAGGCAGCTGGTGGCCGTGCCAGCGCTCTGCCTGCATTGCCTGGGCTTTAGGAGTTTGTTGAGCTGGGTCATCTGTAGGCCAAGAGTGCGTGAGGGGAACAGGAAACCCATATGGACTTTCACTTCCATCAGACACCATAAAATGTTGTCCAGCTTAAAACAAAACCTGGTCTGCTTTCGTTCACCTGTAACGAATGAATCCCAGCCCTGCCTGTGAGGGAATACATTAGATGTGTAGCCTGCAGAGCAAGGCTCGGGGCATGGGGAGGCAGAGGAATGCTGCAGGTGGTTGGGGTTGTCTCGGCACAGTGCAGCTGCATGGGCTGAAAACCCGGGCTGCAAACAGCAGCTGTTGTTGCTCCCTTTGCCAGCAGCAAAGCAGGGATGAGTTTCTGGCAGGGATAAGTTTCTCAGCCCAGCGCTGTTGTCTTCTGTGCAGTCTCCAAAGGATGCCGCTGCTCTCTCCAGCATACCCAGGCTGCCCAAGCTCTGACTGAAGTTTGCAAAGTTATTTCTGGAACTCAGTTCAAATGATCTGGTGGCAGAGGAGCTCTAATGGCATGCCATGGTTGGTTCCAGCAGTGGGTGTGAGTTGCAGATTGGTAACTCACTCGGGTGTTGAGTGGGTATCAAAGCTCCCCACAGCCTGGTGGGATGACTTGAGGCTGGTTTGATCCTGTCTCTGAAGCTGTGTCTGAGAGTGGTTGTTTTGTGCACCTGAAGTGGTTGTTCTTCACTTGCACACACAGCCATGCTCATCAGGATTGCCTTTGGCAAGTTGTATCCTTTCTGAATTCAGCAGAATTCAGTGCTTGGAGCAAGGAAAAGGAATTAGTCCTTTGGAATTCAGATTTGCACTCATGCACCCTCACCTTTGACTGTCTTCTGGCAAACTGAGTTTTTCCTATTGTCTCAGTTTGGCTTCAGAAGTTGTCCATACTGGAGCCCAAAGCAAAGGAAAAGGTGACCTGGTGCTGGTGAGAAGGGATCAGTAGGTAAGTTCATGTGAATGAGTAACAGTTGGCATTGCAGATCTTTCTGTGATGATGCCTGTGTGTGTCATGGAAGCTGAGTTCTCTCTCCAGGGAGCCCCACCTTGGAGCAGAGGAAGTGCCTGCAGACAGTTCCTTTTATAAAAAAAAAGAAAAAGGCACAAATGCAGATGTTGCTAAAAGTGCAGCTTGCGTCAAACCTCTGAGCCCAAGTGGGTTCCCACGCTCAGTTTATTTTTCTCCTTGGGCTGTTTCTTGAGTTGCAAAAGTGCTGAGTAGTGAGAGATGGCCTTTGGTGGAGAACCACTTCCCTTTTCTCTCCCTGCCCTCGGTGGTGTCACCTCTGCTGACAGTGTGACTGACCCCTGTTCGGTAAGTTGTGGCCCTCGTTTTGCTCGGCACTGAGTTTGTTTCTGTTTTGGGTATCAGAGAAGACTGCACTTGTCTGTGTTTGCTGACAGCTGACCCTGTTAATACAAATGTCAGTGCAGGGCAATCCTGAGTTATCCTTGCCTTTTCATTTTCCCTGTAGGGTTTTGGTGGGTTTTCTTTATTAGTACCTGGTATTGTGCTTTACGCAGCTCTGGGATCTGCCCTCTGTGTGAAGAGAATCAAGCACCTTCATCCCTTGCCTAGGAGCAAAGGTTTAAACTGGAAGCCACACATTGCTTCCCTCTATTTAATTCATTAATACTGTAGGCAGTTATTAAACCAGGTGCTTTAAAAAGTAAACAAGGGAAGTAGGGATGTTGTTTATTGAAAAACAAGCTACAGTGAAGGTGAGAGACACTTCCCTGGGGAGGGATGCTGCAGGAACTCAGTGCTTTTATCTGGTGTTTGAGGGAGAAGTGCCCTGGGCTGCCAGGCTGCAGGTAATCCAGCTGTGCACCCAGCTGCTGGTGCACCCTTGGCTGTGGGACTGATGCTTTATTAACCAGGACTTTTCTTGTGGGTAGGTGAAGGGAGTGGGAGGCTGGCAGTGAGAGCTGCCACTGGAGCAGGTGTGATGCCAGGCCCTGGGCCTGCCTGCAGAGAAAGGGAAACAGCCAGTTTGGGAAGGGGAGCAGGAAGAGCAAGGGAAGTGGCTCGAGGTGCTGAAAAAATCAGCAGGCTGCTGTGCCTGCCCTCCTGTTACCTCTCCCATGCCAGGTGCAGCGGGCTGCGGGGGAATTGCTGCTCTTGCAGTCCTGGCTGCTCCAGAGCTCGCTCACATGTCCCCGGCTGCCCTCTCTCCCTCCTTCCACACCTCAGGAATGAGCTAAGTATTGACGCTTGCTGTGCCACTCCTGCCAGCCTTGGAATTTTGGTCTTTTTGTTTGGTTTGAGTTCTGCAGCCACTGGATTAAGGGAGGATGATAGAGCTGAGCTGGCAGCTGAGGTGTGTAAGGCAGCATCGGCTTCTCATGTTGGAGTAAAATCTGGGGAGCTCTTGAGGGGCTGCACAACTCTTGTCATGGGAGGCTACAGCTGGAGCCAGGCTTGGCACTGAAATCCCATTGTAGCTGCTTCAGAGCTCTTTTCTGCAGGGCTCTGGTTAATAAATACCCACTAAGAGAAATTGTGTTTCTCTAAACCATACAGGTAGTAGAGTTCCATTCAAATGTGAATTTGAATGAAGGGGAATGAAATTCTCATTTCCCCTACCACCACTTTTCAATCTCCCATTTCATCTAAGGATAAGGGTGAACAAACAGGGTGGGAGGATGTGACCACATGCAGTGCCCATGTGCCTTGGGCATGGCTATGAGGAGGTGACAGCAGAAGGAGATTTTGACCTTTGCCACACTGACCTGTCCTGTACATCATGTGGGAGGATGTGGATGGAAGGACTTCTCCTGCCGAGCCTGTCATGGAATGGTGCCAGCTTTCTGGTTGTGCTACTTGGCAAGTGCCCGACCAAGGGCTGGGCTGGACAGGACAGAGCCTGCTGTAAAGGAGCTGCTCCGATGAGTAAGGAGAGCCAACTTTTGGAAAGTCATCCTCAGGCTCACAATAACTTAATTAAGTGTTTATTAAGATAAAGCATTGCCAGCAGCTGTTCAGGTTCCTCCTTGCCTTATTCCTAAAAAGGTTTCTCTCCTTCCATTGTGAAGCAGTTTCAAAAGAAAACTGCAAGTTTTCTTTCTGAGCATTTTACACTGAGGACTGAGAGTTTCTCATTGAAATTGGAGGATGGTGCAGATTCACCTGTCTCCTGGCTGGGAGCTGGAAGGCATTTTCCAGGGGGTTGTGACAATGCGTCCAGTGGTTTGTTATCACATCTCTTTGGCACAGCCACTAAACCAGTAACACTTTCTCTTCTGTGTCCTCAAACTAGTGTATTTGGTGTTTGTGCTTGCAGTTCATGAACGGAGCTGTGCAGTGTAACATCTGGGAAAGCATTTATTATTTGTTTGCCATCTGTAAGTTCTGTGTGGATCTCATTTTGTAGCATAATGAGAATTTAGTTTGAACCATGCAGTGATTTCCTTGTTCAGGGCATCAGGGAGCACAGGAATCACTTCTGTTTCCTGCTGTTACTGCTGGTTAGAAGCAGAGCCTTCTGAGGGCAGTGTCTGTGCTTTTTGTGCATAAGGCTTTAAATAGTTCTGGTGTGACTCCTACAATTTCTACAAAGTCTTTTCTGCCTGGGAGAAAAATTGGTACAATTAGTGATTTCCATAGGAGTTGCTTAAGTCTTTTGCTTGTGTTGGTTCTCTTCCCAGTGAGCAGAGAATTACAAGTAGCACATCACTGGTGGCTTCACTGCAGAGGTGAATGTGGAACAGAAGGGGTTTTTCCCCCAGCTGTAGTGCTGAGCATTGTGAACTCTTTCATAGGTATGTCCTGAGTAAGTCTTCTCCTGAAAAAACCTGCTGTGCAGTACAGAGGACTGACGACAAGCCTGGGGTGCTGATAAAACACAGCTCAGCTTTGTTACCTGTGCCAGGTTGGCTCCTTGTCTTCTGCTGTCCTGGAGTCAACTTTTCCCCTAACCACGTTGAGTGTCTTTTAACACCAGTCTGTTCCAGGAGAGTATTTCAAAGAGCACTGAAGCTCCCATAGGCTCTGGCAAGCCAGATTTTGTGAAGTATTCCAAAGCCCACATTAGGCTTGGGAGCCATCAAGCTGTCAGCAGTGTGAAATCAGTAGTGGATGGCAACACTTTGTTTGAGCCTTAATTGCCCTTTTCACAGACATCTTTTCTACCTTTTGTAGTTTTGAAGTGTCTCAGACTGGGGCCTGCTGTTAGTGTCCCAAGGAATCCTTTTTATTTATATATCAGAGGCAGTATCCAAAGGTGATCTTTCCCTGAAATGTGATGCTTTAGGTGAGGATCTAAGATGGCAGGGACTGTCCAAACAGGATGGACCCAAATGGAGCAGCCATCTGAATGTGGCACAGAGGATATCAGGCCGGTGATTTCTTCTTTTGTCCACATAGTACATCACAGGCACCAAAATCAGCATCTGCTGAATCTAGTATTACAGCTGCTTGGACTTTCCTATGAATTTGTTGCCTTTCCTCCCAAGATTTTCTTTACTGCTTGAATCTCAAAGCAAGAGCTTTGTTGTGTGTGTGTGTATCACAGGTTTCTTTTCTGGACACTGATACATATGGGGTTAGAATTCAGGGCAGGTGATGCCAAGGGTGCCAATAGCGTGCCTTGGCTGTGCAGTGAGTGTCCCCACAGCTGGATTTGGCACAAGGCTCTTGTCTCCATGGAGCTGCTGTTCTCCCAGCAGAGCTGATGGCCATCTCCTGCCCTCGCTCCTGCCCTGCGGGGGGTGCTGCCCTCCCTGCCTGACCTCCTTGTTCCACAAGAATGATCTGCTTTGCCACATTCTTCAGCTGTTCCAGCCCTTTGTATGGGAAATTACTTTCCCTTTCCCTAGTCCTACCGAGTTACACTTAAAGCCCATGGTTAATGGCCCAAAACAAGGCTCCCCTGGCCTTAGAAGAGAAGGTGGCCTCCTGGAAGGATGCACCTGATGGGAATCTCTTTAGTTCTGCTGCTCTTTCCTTTCCAGGCTGGTGGCTGAGAGCTGGTGATAAGGGAAAGTGATGGAATTGAGAAGATTTTTAACCTCCTGGCCCTCTTAGCTACATGCTACATTATCCACTAAAAATAGTTGCTAATTCCACCTTCTGGGGGAACCTCAGGCACAGGCTAAAGGATTGCTAATATTAGTGGTTGGCTTTGCTGATAAAATTAACTGTGTGAAAGCTGTCTGTGAGTGCTGAATTCCTTCTCCTCCTCTGCAGACTAGCATATTTTAACAGTTCTCTTCTGTGGTGAGATTATAATGGAAGGAGGAGAATTTATTTTTATCGTTAACAATACTATTATTATTTTTTTAAGTGTCCTTAAGATAACTGGGTGTTTCTCTAGTTCAGGCTGTAAGAAACTCTGTAGTTCAAGAACTTTGAGAGGATTTATTTGTCAACAAAAGCTGGAAGGGTTCAGTCAAATTTTTTAATGTGAGAATGGTCTAAGGAAACATGTTCAGTGTGCCCTGTGAACTTGTTATTTTTTGGTTTTAACTTTAATATAAGTAGAGAACTCTCTGATCCATTTTAATTTAGGATGAGTGATTTTCTCCTTTTCAAAATTCTGTTTTTGTTGAAACATCCAGAGCATGTTTGACATCTGGTTCGGTTTTAGGAAAAAGGTTCTGGGAGAAACTTTCTCACTCAGGAGCGCTGAGGGTATGACAGCACGGTCTAAACGTTGGGATGTACTGCAGCCTTGAGAAAAGTCTTTCTGACTCTGTGCATCTGCTTTTCTGGAGCTTGGAAAACTTCATTTTTTGATATCCCTGGCAGCAAAATGGAGAGGTGCCCAGAAATGTGCTTGAGCTTAGGAGGAAATCCAACTTTAGCACAAGCTTTTCTAATTCTTTTACTTATAAAAATGTAGTCAGAAAACCCTTTGCTAAAGCAGTCAACCCCAAATAATTGAAATACTTATTTTAATATCGGGCAGGGCTTTTTAGTCTATTAATTTCCCAGTCCTCATCCCTTAGAGGAAGGGAATAACTAACTAGGTTTGATATTTGCTTAAGTGGAGGAAGGAATAAAAAGTTCCTAAGCTCTTGCTCAGTTGAAGGACAAGGCAATGTCTTTTTCTAAAGCATGGAGCTGTTGGGATGCACGATGCCAGGGATTCTCCCATCCTGTCTTATCATATTCATCAACCATCCTGTTGACTAGAGAATTGTTTCTGGCTTTCTTTAAGGCTGTAGGCCTGTCTTATCAATTCTGAGAAAAGCAGGAGCCCTCGAGTATGCAACAGGACGGCTGCATTGCAGAATCTGGAGTGTGTCTTGCTTTTTCCACGAACCACAGCATCTGCAAGAAAACGGCTGGAACGTGTGCTTAAAATATCAGCTGTTCCTCAATACTTGAGAAGTCTTTATTGCCCCTTTTTACAAACTTCTCTACTCATGTGACTTCAGAAAGGGCAAAATCAAGGCATGAACTGATGGCTGATTTCAACAGCATTATAGTTTCTTGCTTTTGTGATTTATAAGTCTTTGAGAGTTAATCATCATGCAACTCACAGAGAGTAGTTTTATGATTTCTTAATCTGTTGTGTACACTAATTTTCTTTTGGCTAACTGCTGAAGGGAGACATTTGTTTCTGCAGGGCATCAGCTGTGTCTGAACCACAAAGCTCAGGGTTAACGGAGTCCATAATTACCCAGATGAGTGGGCTTGTTCTATTCATCACCATTTAGAAATGTGGATCTGTCATCTTGACTTTCAAATCGAAAATGTAGCCATAGGTTAATCCCCTCTGCCTGCTCAGGTTGCACCTCTGCAGGCAGAGTGGCACCAGCATATGTTCTGCTTTTCAGTGTTTTTCTGTGTTGTTCTCAGTTATGCTTTGAATGCTTGCAGTACTTACATGGGGGGGAAAAGTTCTTTACCAACAGAATGAATTGGTCTAAATCACTTTCTTGCAAAAGAACAGAGCATGCATTCAGTGCTTTTTAACCTTTCTTGTTCATTGCTTTTTTTCCTTTCTAAAGACAAGACGCTTTTCCTCACTCCTTTTTTGTCTCTTCCCTTGCAGCATCAGCGAAAGCTTCCTCACTGTGAAAGGTGCAGCTCTCTTCCTGCCACGAGGAAATGGGTCATCCACTCCCAGGATCAGTCACAGGCGCAACAAACATGCAGGTAAGTGTGGTATCCATGGCTGGGGCTTGTCTGCTCCCTCTTGTTTCAGAGTCCACTTTCTTGAGCTCATTCTCACCTGATGACACATGTTTGTCTGGCCCACGTGTGTATAAAAGCCTGACTTGCCAGTCTCAATGCTGATAGGGAAGAAAGGTTTCAAAATTCAAACAGGATCATCAAACAAACGAGTGACATCAGGGCAGCAGTCTTGACATAGTGGAGACTTGAGAATGAGTGCCCCCCAAAATATCACCCTGTAATTTTAGTATGAGGGAGGGAGGGGAGGATTGCCTTCAAAACCTTCATGCACCACACTGGCAAACCTGAGGTTGTGATACGGGCTGAGTAATGGTCCTTCCTAATCTGAAAGTAACCGGTTATGATGGAGGAAAGGGAGGAGACTTAACCTCCACGTGGGGGTGAGGAAACCTCTGAGCAAAGTCAGTGTGACTTCTCAGAGGTGTGAGCAGAGTGAGTAATACAGAGTTGGCTATAATTCCACCTCCTTTATCTACTGGAAGTTTGATTTGTGTTTTTGCTTTAAGTCTCTTTGAAAAGCTGCACTGAATATCCTAACTAAAACATTTTGGGGTAGGGTATTTTTCATTGGCTATATGGTGCCTAATCACTGAGGGTGTTTTACAGGGATCAGATAGTGTGGGGATTTTTCCCTTCCATAAAGCAATTGGCAGGAAACAAAAGTAAATTGAGACCTTCAGACGTTTGCAAACGAGACAGAGATAGAAACAGAGACAGGAGTCAACGTGCTTTGCCAGAATGTGACCAGGAAAAATGTGATTTGGTTTGGTTCCAGGTGTAGATCCCTTTGTACTTTGACACCATCAGACTGTCATCCACCTCTGCATCTGTCAGAGTTACATATGTGATGATTGGCCACCTCAAAATCTGTTTGCAAACATATTTATAGAAAAAGTTTAAGTCAGAAGACATTTAATTATATACTTCCACTCAAACATAGCACGAGCAGTACCCAAATTGCTTTGGTGAGATGCATTAATTACCAGTTGTCAAAAGAAAATGTTCTGAAACTTAAATTAAAGCTGGCCTTTCTGGTCAAAAATGAAGTGAAATGTCCTTTAGTGTGAACGTAGAGTCAGCAGTCTTTGAAAAGTTTCTCTTGGCCTGTCTTGGTTTTTAATCTCTCCAAAGTCCATTGCTGAAGCCCTGGCACTGCTGCCTTGGCTTTGCCTCGCCGAGGAGACCCACAGGGTCGTTTTCCTGCTGAACCTCTGCAAGGCAGCACAAACAGCTGTTGAGTCTCTCTCCTTGCCTCATCTACTTGCTCCAGCTGATTTGCATGAGGTCTGGAGACCTCGGTGGAAAATAATTGCTTGTCTAATCGGCCCAGAGTTCTCAGAAGCCAGATTGCCAAGGAAGCAAATCCGGTGTGTTGTAATTGCTTACAGCAAGATATTTGGTATTGCCGAGACTGGCTTGCCTAAGGGGTGGGATTTTTGTTCTTGGAAGACTTATTTTATTCCTGTCTCTTCAGTTTACAGGGTGAGATTTAATGAGGCCTCGGTGCTTGTCCTTTCCTCAGTTTCCCTGCCTGTCAAGTGATGGGAATGCTCTAGTGGTTTTTTTATGCTGCTTGGAGTTTTCACTGAAGAGTCCCTTGTCTGAGTGTGCACCAGATTTCTGTGAATTTTTCTAGTATCAGCAGACCAAGGGATCAGTGTGTCACCTTCCTGAGCAAAACGTCTGTGCCCCCAGAATTAACTCGGTGATGTGGAGAGCGTGGCTGGCACAGTGTGTGCAGATGCCTCCTTTCTGGGACACCGATAATCCGCGCTCGGCTTCCATCCCCGTGTGTGTTGTGACTTATCTCTGGCACACAAAATTAGAAGGGGGTAGAGAGCAGACATAACTTTCCAGTATGGAATTGCTGCCTATAGATGCAATAGTATTTCAAGTGGCTCCAAGAGCATTTTCTAGGAAGGCTAACTAACCTTTCTGACCTGCCTTTTTAATTCATCAGAGGCGCTAGAATCCAGCGTGAAGAGTGAATTGGTAACAGGAAATAATTAATGCTCATAGCCATTTCTTTAATCACACCTCCATCAATGGGAATCATTGGCAGATTGACTAGATATGGTACCAGCTGTCCATATTCCTTTCCCTGGGTGGTCCTGTGCCACCTGGCAAACTTCTGTGGGATGGTGGGCTTGTTTTTCCACAACAAACAATGCTGAAGGAAGCCAGAAAGGGATGTAACTTCCCTGGGGCTTTTGCCATCTCTGGAATACTGTGAATCACTTTTCAGATCTCACCCTTGCCCATGCTTTGCACCTTGCCTGCCAGCTCGAGGAAACAAAAGCATCTGCTCGGCACAGGACAATGTGATAGGAAGCAGCAGCCCTGCCATGACTGCCAGCAAAGCCAGCTCTTCACAGGACAGGATGTGATATCTTTGTGCTGATTCTGGCATGTTAAAGCCTTTCCTTCGGTTTTTCTTAATCCAGGAAGTTTACAAAATGCCTTGTGTGTTTGGGGCTGAAAACCCTGCAAGTTGATTAAAGCTGGCCAAGGAAGCAATCCTTTACTTTCCAGCTCTGGAGATCCCAAGGCTGGCAGGGGAACAGGGAGGATTGTGGTAAACTTTCTGAGGATGAAGGATAATGGAGTTCCTTGGCTGTGCCTTGCAGAAAGGGTTGTCGTAGAAACTTCCTCTCTCTTAAGTCTTGAGATAATGCAGTAGTCCAGGTGATTTTTTTTTTTTTTACCTCCGGAAACTTTGGCTCTTAAGATGGTCCGTGAATTACTGGCAGCAATAAGTGGGAACTGCTGCTTTTTTGGAGAGGGAAAAAGCTGAGGTGAAACTTCTTTCATTTCAGATTAAGGCATGTGGATGCTTCATGAGTCAAATACTTGCTGAGCTCTTCCAGGCTGTGGGCAGGAGGTGCAGGGGGACCTTCACTTATTGACTGACAGTTCTCGGCAATTCCCACTGTGTTATTAGCTGGAACTTGCTGGAACTGAGTAGTGCTGTCAGGATTTTGCACTTGTGTTGACGTGGGGAGATCCTGTCATGGCACTCCTGGCAGAACAAGCATCTGATGGATGACTTGGCCTTCCTGAATACCATATCTCCATAAATAATTTCTGTTTAGGGAGGCTCGTGCCAGCCACTCCCGTGCTGGGAACAATGTCCATAGGCAGGAACCAGCTTCAGGTGCTTGTCGCTGGTGATACTTTGTGATTTCCCTGGCACTGCTGAGTGCCTCAGTTTTCCCACCCCCAGTTAAAAATGCATTCCCGGAACACTGACTCATTCACCATATGCTGAAATGTGTTTCAAGGAGGAAGGAAGAGGAGAGCAGGGATTGCAGTGTCCTGTGTAACCTACTCCATGCTAGGTTGTCTCTGTCCCATCCAGAGAGGAGCTGCACAGCCCTTCAGCCTTGCTCTTCCACCAGCTATAAAAATCACTCGGAAACCAGGTACTCTCACTGGGCAGCCTTTCCTTTCTTTTCCTTCCCTTTTTTGGTATTTCTGGATGCTGCTCTGTGTCCAGGCTTTCCTTATTTCTGAGAGTCTGTGAAATAACATGGATTCTAGGACCACTGGTGAATCAGAAAGGGAGGTCAGGGGGATTAACCAGCCTTCCTAGAAAAGGTTCCTTTAGCTGATCCTGCTGAATATTTGCTCCTTGCAGTGTTGCCTAAACTCAGCTTCCTGGCTGTGGGAGAGGGTGGAAGAGTAAAGGCTCCTCTTCTTGCTGATCTGTGCCACCTACATGGCAGCCCTACACTCTCCTTTCTGGGAATGCAGATTAATTTTCCATGTAATGATTGAAAAGCCAGCCCCTCGCAGGAGTTGTTGCTGCTGGCTGGTACTCAGGGGGTCATGTTGGCTCCCTACATGCCAGGAGTTGTGCTGAGAAGTCAGTGCAGCAGTGCTGACACTTGTCTTTGAAATGCTTGATGTTTTAGGAACCTGGGACGCTTGTCTCTTCTTAATAAGGCTTAAAATCACAGTCATGCATTAAATTTAATTTTCCTTTCTTTTTCCTCAGCTTCACCAGGAAAGGTGTTGCAAGTGTTTTCTAGGAGAAAATTATAAGTGTTTGATTTTTCAGGTGGCTGTTCTGAGCTGCTTTTGGGTGGGGTTGGTACACAACCATAGGTGGGCACGTGCTGCTCTAAATCAGGATTAAATCTCACTCCAAGGAGAGTATACTTTTGCTTGGGTAGTAGTTCTGCACTGGGTAGTAAGCTGGTGTAAAAGAAATGGCAAATTTCTGGTTTGGAGCACATGATAGAAGGAGATGTTGAACCACAGGGTGGGGTCCATTTCTACCTAGGTTGACTTGTCTGTCAAGGGAACAAAGAGTACCGAAACACTGTTTCTTTCTGTTATAAAAGATAACAGACTTTAGCAGGAGAGAACATGGTAACACAGGAACAGGTGAGCAGGAGGAGCAAAGAGCAGCTGACTAAGAGATGACAAAATTCCCTTTAGTCTCTGATTAGGTGGGAGTGACAGTGATGACACTCCTGGTGACGTGTCAGGTTTCTTGGTGGACGTTTTCTCTGGCTGGACAGCCAGGAACTTGCATGTGATTTAAAACTATTTTTGTGCATTCACCTTGCCCTCTTGCCCGCAGGGGATCTCCAGCAGCACCTGCAGGCCATGTTCATCCTGCTCCGCCCAGAAGACAACATCAGACTGGTAGGTTGGCTTTCTGCTTATCTCCTGTGAACCAATGCAAAGGTTAAGTGCCACTTGACAAATACACCTGTGTAACTCAGGGAAGCAGTGGTGTGTGTTGGAGTGGTTTCGTCAGCAGGTTTGGGGAGTCTTTGCAACCACAAGGGTAGGAAGGCAGCTAGTTGTGAACGGCCTGCTTTGGTTGTTCAGTGAGACAAATTGTATGGCTAGAAGGTTGTCTTTGAACCAAGTACTGAGTGTGTGTGCTCTCAAAAAGTATTGTAACAGTTGCCAGAGAGGATGGGTAAATTATCTTGGTGTCCTGTTTAAATCAGGAGTAAGTGACTTCTATCTGACCAGTGTAAGCGTCTGCCCCTCTGTGAGAGTTCAGCTGTGTTCCTCGCTCTGCTCTCCTGACTTGTGGCATCCCAAAAGGCCATGGCTGAACAGGTGGAGCATGTAGGATCCCCATGTGGCCACTCACCTGCACTGAACCTCGACCTTCTGCTTTCCTGGGCTGTTGCCTCCTATAATGGTGTAAAATGAGGCATTGCTGTTCATAGCATTGATGCACAATCCTGAAGAGCTCCAGAGGCCAAATGTGAGCAGTGAGGAATTTGCCTGGGACATGTTGAAGTGCTCTACAAGGCTAGGCATGACTGCAGTGAGTCTGCACCTTTCATCACTCAGTAGCCTGAAGTTTGTTTCCTGTGTTTTCTTGGTGCATCTTAGCAACATCTGCCCAAAGAAGGACTGCCAGCATCACAAGTCTTATTCCAGCACCTCTGGTTTGCTGAATCCCCCTGAGCTGTGCTGGAGATGGACTGACTGGATGAGTATAGCTAGGAAACATCCAAGGTTACTATGGAATGCTTCAGCTTCTCGAACAACCACTGAAAATAATTTTCCATAAGCAAGCCAAAGGACTTACTCCCCTAAACTTTGTCAGGCACACCTTGCTGTCACTAAAATTTCAGTGAAAGTGGTGGGAATGGGGGTTCTCAATGCTTTTCAGAATTTGAGCCAGGGTTAGAACGTTGGAAGCTATTGAACAAGGCATTGTTCAGCAGTATCACTGGCTACATTGTGTGATTTGGGACAAATTAGCCTTAACAGCTGAATAAGGACTTTGTGGGCTGAGACATAAACCCTTTTGTCCAGAGCTACATTTGGAATGCTGAAATCTTGCATGAGGTTAAGTTCGATAGTCTACTTGAATTTGATTGATTCTTGATGAACGAAGGGTGTGCAGGGCTGCAATGGACTCTCTCATAAAACAGCAGATACAAATGAGATTTGAAATATAAACAGTACTGAGAGAAATGCATTCTCTTCATTTTGTTGGCTGCTGTCATTCAGAGGGCTGGCTTCACAACTCAGGGGGCAGCAGAGGAATCTAATCCTCTAAAAACCTACACTTAAAATTTGGAACAACTCTTGTTTCTGTTGGAGCTGTTGGCAGAGGTTTTTAGCCTTCAATGAGAGCAGGATTGGAGCCATGGTACCAGTGTAAGATCAGTAGGAAGGAGGAAAAGGAGTTAAGAATGCAAAGTGATTGAACATTTTCCTGTAGCTTGGCAGAGCTGGGAACTTGAAAGTTGGACACATTTGTCTTCAAAACATTTATCTCCATGAGAAATGTGTTCTTGTATGGAACACCTACTATCATGGAGCATGAAAGGTCAGTATAAACTTCTCGGAATGTGCTGCTCATAAGGGCTGGTGAAATATCACATCATACTTCTGATGATACAAGAATGCAGCAGAAGATAAAGTTGGCTTGTGTTCAGGTGAGCCTAAAACTTAAGAAGAATGTGGCTGGTCCTGGAAGGGCTACAGGGGATGACTTGTTTTGACCAGACTACAAATAACCTTCCCAAACTGAGGAGAAAGCCAGCTTTGTGTAGATGAGCTGGTTGAGGAAGAACTTTCCATCTCATCACAGTCCCTAAAGCCAGGCCATCCTCCCTAGAGTGACTGGAATTTCAAATATCTTCATTTAAAAGGCATCAGAGCACTTGGTGTGCTCCTGCTGGCAGGTGAGCATGTGAAGTAGCACTTCATGGAAAGGTTAGAGATTCATTTGTGGTTTAACAGGCACGTTGGGGCTCTAATAGTAACTTTTGAAACTGGCTGATTTGCAGTGTCAATTCTGCTGTTTTTAATAGTCCAGTAAATTTAGTTAAACATGTTATCTGCCCAGTCGTGGTTCTTCACTTTGTGCTAAGGGTGTAAGTGTTGAACCCAGAGATCCACACTAAGCCATGCCCTATTTCTCTTAGCTGGCCTCTGAAAATCCCACCCCACCAGCATGTAGCTATGTGACCTTTGCTCACTGTTTGTCTTGCTGTGTTCTAAAGGGTCTTGCATCAGGACTTCCTATTGCTGCTGGCCAAATTGGTTTAGCAAAGTAAGTTAGATTTTGTTAGTCTAATCCTCTTGCTGCTGGACTGTCCTTGAGAGGAACAGAACAGAAACTCATGTGTGGATTCCTCAGACATGGGGCAGCTGCATCCGTCTGCTCCCGTTTTAGGCAAGTCTGTGCTGCTTGTTGAGATTTGGTTCCTAATGTAGATAATTACTTTAACCACCAAGAGCCTGGTTATTACTTGCTCTTCTAAGTTGAAGAGCTCCTTTCTCTTTTCCCGCAAGTAGTTAGTTCTAGAAACAACCATCTTGGGGAAAATTCACACCTTGAAGGACTGACCACTTTGATCCTCTGTGTTTCCAAAGGAATCCCAGTGACTGAAGAAGCAAGAAGGAAAATAAGGCTGGTTTTAGCATGACTTATCCTAAGGAGATGGGGTGGGGCACAGTCTCTGGCTGTACAGAGCACGGCTGTCTGCTGGCATCAGCATTTGGATAGTTTCTATTGGTCTTTGGTCCAACTGGGCAAGTCTGGAAGACTCTTGTCAACACTGTCTCTTGCCTGCACTTGCTATTCCGCCCCATCACCAGAGCTGCTGCTCCCCGCAATGCCACTGGGAAGCTTTCCCTGCTGCGCTCAGCATTCCCTGCCACAGAGCACTCTGCTGGGATGGCGAGCTCTGTTCAGCTGCCAGGCACTGGTTTAGCCTTTGCTGTAGATTCCACCACGTGTTGTGGTCAAGATTTCCCAGCTGATAGACAGGAGAGCTCTGAGGAGGTCAGAGGGGGTTTCCTCTAAGCTGAGAGGTGCCGCTCTGACCTCAAGACCAAGTTGTGAACAACTAAAGGAGCATATTGGGAAAAGCAGCCTGCTCCTGAGAGGTCTCACACAATAGTTAATTTCTTAGCTTTTTTAAGGATGACTGCTTAAACTGGGGCCTCTGAGCCATGACCTCCTGTGAGGGGCACCGAGAGGCATCTACACAAGCCGTGGCTTGGGAGGGCTGCTGGTGTTTGAGGAATTTGGGTTCAGTTTGTGGAGGATGTCAAACACCACTTCAGACTTCAACCACTGAGTTGCAAGGAATTCAGGAACTGGGTCCTGTTGCAGCAGGCAGGGATCTGTCCACAGCACGGTGCAGGGCTGGGCTGGGACAGCTCCTTCTCACCCTTGTTTGCTCTCTGCAGGCCCTGCTCAAAGTTCAAGCAGCAGTTTAACAGTGTGGTAAACACTGAGGCCAGACAGAGTCTTGGGGTTGGATTGGGCCATCCAAAGTTAACACTTAGTATACAGAATTAAGATGTCTTAATCCTTTCTAGGGATGTCCTAGTTTCTCTGGTTGGGATCCTGTGACCAAAATAGCTGCAAACAGCTTGGAACGGAGTCCTAAAAGTGTTGCAAGTAAAGGCTGCCTGCTGCAAGTGTTGATAAGCAAAACCTTCTGTGCTGGGCTCCCTTCCCTGGGCTCCTCATTAAGCAGCAGTCTGTCTGCAAGACTTCCTGGAGTCCCTTCAGTTCTCACTTCCCTGTGGCCTCTGAAGGAGCAGCTCACTTCAGTGCAGCCTTCCAGGAGCTTCAGCATTGGTCTGACATTCACAGTTTAAGTTCTACTGCTCTCTGAATGCTTTCAGTAGTATTTATTTCGGGGATTTTGGGCTGATCACCAGTCCTCCTAGAGCTCTTTTGGCACTGGGGTACAAGTGAACATAGCAGGAGCAACAAGGCACGATGACTTTCACCTTTCCTGGGCAATCTGAACCAGTGAAGGATACAGCTTAGTCATAGGGATATCTTTTCCTGCCAGGTGTAAGGCAGTATGGTTGCTCCTGCACTGGGGAAGTTGCCAGAAGAATTCAAAGGGCCAGCAGGAAACCACGTATGAATTAGATCCTGGTTGTCTGTCCAGCTGCCTGGCAAGCTGGTGGAAAGAGACTCATTGGAGCTGTTGTAGCACACAGTAGTTTAAAGGAAAGCTCTGATTCTTGGGGCAAAGCCCTCTGAAGGTGAAGTTTCAGCACCCCTCTGCCTCACTGATGGTCCACAAAGCTCACTGGGCTGGGACCAGTCAGAGGGCTGTAGGTTGTTCAAAATCAGCCTCGGTGGGACAGAGCAGGGCCTGCAACCGGGTGTGCAGAGTGCACCAGGAGCATGCCAGCTGTTGAGGAAGGCACTGTGTGGGAGTAAAGCACTTCTTATCCAGCTGAGGAGTGAGAGACATCCCTACCAGTCCAGACTGCATCACTGCTTCTGCGCCTGTCACTCAGCATGAAATGGTGGCCTGTGAAGGTAATAATGTGTGTTTTGCTGTCTGCATTGCTGATCTGTTCCCCTTCTTTTCTTCAGGCTGTAAGACTGGAAAGTACCTACCAGAACCGCACTAGATACATGGTGGTGGTATCCACCAATGGCAGACAAGACACGGAGGAGAGCATCGTCCTAGGAATGGATTTCTCTTCCAATGACAGGTACTCACAGTGTCCAGGGGGGAAAGTCCTTGTGCTTACTCCCACATCAAGTTAACTGTAGAAGTCACTGTCTGGTGTCCTGTGTTTTCTGGGGTTAGATTGCTTCAGCTTTTCTAGCCTCACATTTTTCTTGAGATCCAGAATTGCCTTTTTGTTTCTTGAGAGGAGGTGGTAAATATGAAGGCAGCAGTGCAGGTCAGCATTTCCCTCATTCCTCCAAGGCTTCTATGAGGATGTTCAGTGCCTCTGAATGGTAAGGTCCCCAAGCCCTGCATTGTGTGCACACCAGCCTTCATGCAAAGAAAGAAAAAGCTGCAATTAGAGAAGCTGGACCTCAGGGTTCAGGAGAGCAGGTTATAAGAAAGTGACTGTCAGGCAGTCCCTTGCCGAGGTCATGGCACAAAGGCCTGATGGCAGTGTCAGGGTTGGTGATGGCAAATCTTGCACACCATGTGCTGTCCTCAGGCAGCAAGCAGTGTGTCATCAGTGTTTAGTGCTTCTGCTTCATTCATTTAAATTCCTGCTGACCTTTCCACAACACTGCAGAATGTGGCTGGGAAGAAGCTTTTGCTGCTGGAGGGGCTGTAAGCCAGGTGACAGCAACCCAGCAGCTTCAAGGGCAGAAGCTTCACATTTAGAAGGGGACAGTGGGCACTTTGGAGAGGGCATAGAGGCAAATGACTCTCTTAAAAAGAGTTTTAAGTAAATCTTGGCCTCTACTGGAAGGCAATTAGCTGGGTATTCAATTTTGGAAGGTTTCATACTCATGCTTACTTCCAGCACAGCTGCTATAGGAATGAGTCTTGCTTTTGACACTAGTTGGAATAAATTACTTCCAGGTAGTTAACAGGATCACTAGAAAATATTTTTGAACTATTTGGCTAAGAAACTGCCTTCCAAACCTTGCCTGCTGGTCACAGCAGCCACCATGCTTGGTTTGGATGCTGAGCTTGGGTGATGCCTGCCAAAATGGGGGACCAGCTTGATGCTGCCCCTGGCTCCTGTCTCTGCACATGTGTGCACATCTGTGAGTCAGAGATGCTCTTGCCTTGGGGCAAGAACAGCTTGTCCTTGCACAGGTCGCTGTGAGCTTCGAGCTCACTGTTGGCTGTGATGTACCAGTGCAGCCACCTTTGATAACTGAGAGCTCACTGGTATTCAGTCTCTAATAACTTAGCAGGGTCGTTTTAGCTTTCTGGTGGAGTTCCTGGGGTTCTGGATGGGCACTGTGATCTGCCCTCCCCGAGCCCACTTGGTATTTATAACTCCATGTAGACTTGTTGCTATGGTCTCTGATAAGCGCTCGCTGAACAGTATCACTAAAAATACCCCGGCCACCTTGGGAAGCCTTTTAAAAACACATCTTTCCATGAGCTCATCTCATGTTGTCAACAGAAATAGCTGCGTGCCGCAGTGTCTCCTGGTGCTGGGCACCAGGCGTGTGCATTTCCAGGGCTCCCTGTCTGACCCTCCAAAGCCTGGTCTCTCCCTCTTCCCACTCTTCTCTTAAGCTGGAGACTGGCAGGTGTGCTGGGACTGCTGGAAATCTGGGAGCACCTGGTGCAAAGCATAAGAGCAGAAGGCAGTTGAATTCAGTTCTTCAAGATGCTGCTTTGATTATGGAGCAATTTTGCAGTTTTATGAGGTTCAGTTCTTTTCATTTAACGACCTGGAGCAGGTTGTGTTGGGTTCCCCCGCCCCTGCCTTTTTTCCGTTGCTTGGTTTCTGCTTTTAACTTGGCCTTTTGCTCAGCCTTATAGAAAACTGGGGGGACTGTGAGGGCAAAGAGAGCAAAGCAGCTGAGAGAGGAGTGGGATCACCAGGAAGTGTCTGTATGGTGACTGCTGTGCTCATTCTTGAGGTGTGGGAGGGTGAAGAAGGGTCAGGAGTCAGCCACAGGTGATAGGCTGTGACTTCCAATGTGCCATGCTGCCAGTCACCCTTTGCACTGCTCTGCTCCCAGTCCCCAGCAGCTGTGGCTGAGGGACAAACAAGAAAATAAAGCTGTGGATTGCAAAATCAGAGCTAGAACCAAACCTCTTGAGCCTGAGAGGGTTTAATCTGTAAAGAAATCCTTGAGCTGACCGAAGACTGTGAGCCCCCCTGACCTTTCTGCACAAAGTTCAGTGGTTTTGGATCCTGCTTGCTCTTCTCCTGGGTGTGTTAACTCCTTAAGCTTGCTTGAAAGGATAGTGCTGTACCCTGAATCTGATTAGTGATCCTTGCCAGGCCCCTGTAGAACAACACTGGCAGTGTTTGTCACTGAAGCAACAGCGGGAAATTTTCATTTTCTTTTTCTTTTACCTAATGAATACAAAAATATGCAACTATTGCCATGAAATTAGAATAATAACATGGTGCTGTAGTAGATAGACTGACTTCCTCTTTCTCTCTGCAGTAGCACTTGTACGATGGGCTTGGTGCTGCCGCTCTGGAGTGACACCTTGATCCACCTGGATGGAGATGGGTGAGTGCCTTTTGTGTGTTCTGTGATAATACAACTTAGAACAAGGTGTATGGGGAAGGATTCTCGTGCTTGCAGAGCCCTCAAGTCCAGCAGCCCTCCTCTGTTGACCTGTGTTGGGTTAGTAGGCTGGAAGGCCCTCAATCACAGTGGTTGTGGCAGGGAACACCGGTAATTGACTTATCTGTGAATAAACACGCACTGAGACAGTGGCTTATGTGTGTGTTTAAGCTGGAGTAAAGGAGCTTTTAGTGGCGAGTGGGTGTGTAGTGAAAGCTCCTTAAAGGGATCCTATTATGTGTTCCTCCATCACGCTTGCAGCAGGCAGCACTCAGCCCAACATGAAGCAAGAATGGTGTTTCTCTGCCAAATAGACACCTGACTTGCAGACTCCTGTTTGTGCCAGTTACTCAGGCTGTCCAGTGCAGTGCATGGAATGACTTTTCTCTCCTTGGTAGCTGCCCCTGGATCTCTTTAGCTGGACTCTGTTGCTCCCAGCTGTGGCATTGAATTTGTGTTGCCAAGGTAAACAGCACAGCCCGGCACTGTCCCACTGTCTTAGTTTTGTTCCCAAACAGCAGCTGCTTAAAGAAGTTATCTTAGAGCTTTTAGTGTGCTATTTTGATCTGTTTGCTAGCTGAACTCAGCAGTGTATGCATAGGGCTAGACCTTTGCTGTTCTAATGTGCTACAGACCATCAGTTATTAACTAAAAAGTGACTTTTGGGACACATTTTTACTGTGCCTTTTTTCTTCTCACCAGAGGGTTCAGCGTATCCACAGATAACAGGGTGCACATATTCAAGCCCGTGTCTGTACAGGCAATGTGGTAAGTACTTACTGCAAGCTGTCCCAGTGATCCTTTTTCCAGGTGTTTTGGCTGCTTAAGCTCTTAAAAACCAGGTGCTGCTTTACATTACTGTTATCTTGAGACCTTCTTGAGCAGCCAGAAGTTTCCTTCAGAGACAAGGAAGGAAGTTTGGTACCAAAAGAAAAAAGCCATGTAAGTGCTGGTGTGCAGCAGCTTTGTCTCAGCTGAGGGCAGGAAGGAATAGGGTAATTTTCCTTGCAGAGGGCTGCTGCTTTGAGCCCAAAGTCAAATTGCTTTGAGTATGTGTTTGAAATATTTTGAGATATGTTCATTGTGATAGAGGAAAGAGAAGCTGCTTGCATTTTTCTTTCCTTTTAGGGTGGTTCATGTAGTGATCATGAAAGTATTTCTGGCTCAAGCTTCTTTGCATTGCAAAAATACATTGCCTGTCAGCGATGCTGCTGTCACCCCAGTGATTTTGACCTGGATCCTTCTGATCCCAGTCAAAGATTTAAAATAAGCTAAAAATAGGTGAGGGGGATTTGTTTCCCAGCAGCAGCTGAAGAAACTTCTGACATCTCTTGAGCAGTGGGAGAGGGCAGACACCTAAACATCTCAGTACAATTCTGAGCCCTTGGTTGTGCATGTCTGATTCCTGGGCCTCCCTGCCCTGCACACAGGACAGCTGATGGCACAGTAGGAGCTGTCAGCACCGTGTCTTGGACACAAACTCTGTGCATCTTATTTAGGGCTTGGGTATTTGTAGCAGATTTTGGAACCAGAGACACGGGTGCCTCTGCCCTCTGAATTGTGGGCACCTTCACAGCTATCCAGGCTTGTTTTGGCATGCTCCAATTAAGACATGCAAGCTCTGGCAGCATGTGGGAATCCACAGCCTTGCAGGACAGCCTCGTGCACAGTGCCAGGGGTTTGTACCGACGGGTGGAACGTGAGCAGCATCCTGGATTTGGCTGCTGCTTAGTGCTTGATACCAGCCTGAGGAAGAAATGATAAACCTTCAAGTGTTGTTCCCTTGCTAGGTCTGCTCTGCAGAGTTTGCATAAGGCTTGTGAAGTGGCACGGAGCAACAATTACTACCCAGGGAGCCTCTTCCTCACGTGGGTCAGTTACTATGAGAGCCATATCAACTCCGACCAGTCGTCAGTCAACGAGTGGAATGCCATGCAAGATGTCCAGTCCCACCGGCCCGACTCGCCCGCCCTCTTCACAGATGTGTAAGTTGGGCTGGCTCTGCTGAGCCAGTGCTTGACTGTCCCCAAACGAGGAGAAAGCTTCCACAAGAGATTGCTCTTAATTAGGTATTAATAAGGAGAGGCTTCCTGTTCCATGTAATAAGTGGACTCCTGGTTAGGTAAACACCAAGCACTGGAAGTTTAGCCCTCCTGGGGCTTCCTTGCATCACCTCCAGCCTCTGTTTTCAGTTTAGTTGTTTACCTTGGGCTTTAAGCTTGAGGACCTTTGCTTCTGCAAGGTAAGTCCCATGTTACTGGTGAGAGAGGTGTGGTGAACCTCAGCCTTTTCCCTGCTGGTTTTGTCCTCTCGTTCCAGGTCTGGAAGGAACAGGTTTCTCTGGACTTTGCTCTTACACTGGCATGTGTCTTTGCACATGTTTAGACTAACGTGGTCTTTTTTATCCTTACTCGGTTCATTTTGCTGTAAAGTGAAGTGTTTATGTATGGGCTTCTGAGCCTGTGAGCTCAGAAACATCCTCATCCTTCTGAAACACCTAAGAATGGGGACAAAAAGCAGTACAGGTTTTTGTCATTCTGAGGAGCTTAGCAAGTGTGGAACCAGGATAGTGTGTAGGTTCCAAGATGCCTTCAGCTAAATGTGTGGGTATCAGGTGATAGATGGTCCAAAACAGTGGCTGAGGTAAATGGGTAGACAATTTGGAAAGGCAAAATTATAGGCTGTATCAACATTCAGGGTTTACCACCCCTGTCGTTAGTAACTGCTGATGGTCCTGATACCACATAACCTGACAGGTAGTCTGTGACCAGATGTGGTGCCAAGTGTGAGGGTTTTCACTTGCCCATTTTGTAATTACTTCACTGGCCCCAGCCACTTTCCCAGGATAATAGTGCCTTCGGTTGATTTATGTTCCCAGATATTTCCTGTTCCTGGAGTCCAGTGAGTGAATAATGATGCTAAGCAGTTGTTCAGCTGTGAACAAGTCTTCACACTTGATTGTTTTTTAATGTACAAGGCGGGTGGCTGAACAGTTTTGGCAGGCTGACAGATTAATATTTTCTTGTAGCTTTTCATATATAAATTTTATCTAACCCACACTTTCCCTGGTGGCACATTGAAATTGAATGATTTCCTTTGGATTTAAGCAACATTCTCTTAATGGAATCCTGAAATTATGCAGGAGGTTAAAAGAACCAGGAACTTCCATGATTTTTATTTGTGAACCACCAGTTGAACACTTGTAACATCCATGCCCTCCCCAGCCTGGCAGCCTTCCAGAGAAAGTCAAAGGTGGTGGGAGATGTCACTGCTGAGTCCCTTCTAAAGATGCTGGGTGAGGCAGCCCCGTGCTGCTGCTCTGCTGCAGCTTTCCCTGGTGTTACTCAGGCTATTTTTGCAGCTGGTGATAAGGCCCCTGGCAGCAGAGGCGGGAGGAATGCAGAGGCTTAGCTGCCCTTGTCTCTCCATGTAAGGAGTTTTGGAGCTGTTACCTTTCCAAGAAAGGTAGGGAAAGGCTTAGATATTGCTCCAGAGGGTATAATGCAGCTTTCCCAATTTAAATTTTACCAAATACCAGAGGTTCTCTGGATGACTACAATGGATTAGGAGCATTCAGTTGGTGGCTTTCATATACGACTGTGAATCTAAACTGGGCTTTACTGTCACCTGAATTCCCTCCAGCTGAGGACATGCCTGGGGGAAGCAGTGTGAGAGTCTGAGACTCTACAGAGTACGCAGTCTGTGCCTATTTTAAAAGTGTCATGAATCCAGTTTGTTTTCCTTCCCAGTGACTCTGTTGCTTTCTTCCGACAGCCCAACTGAGCGGGAACGCACGGAACGGCTGATTAAGACCAAATTAAGGGAGATCATGATGCAGAAAGATTTGGAGAACATCACCTCAAAAGAGGTGAGTGGTGAGGGTGCAGCACTGGAAACACTGTTGTGCACACTAAAGAGCTCTGTGCTTCATGCCATGAAGAAAGGCCAGAACAAAAGCTTCACGTGACTTCCTTGTGTCCCTCCTACCCACACAGATACGCACAGAGCTGGAGATGCAGATGGTGTGTAACCTGCGGGAGTTCAAAGAGTTCATTGACAATGAGATGATAGTGATCCTTGGGCAGATGGACAGCCCCACGCAGATATTTGATCATGTCTTTTTGGTGAGTCTTAACAGTGAATACAAAAGTAAACACTCCTTACACTTTTCACTATGAGTTGGTTGACGCGGGGGCCTCTGGAGGAAGCTAAAGGAATTCTGAAGGAGAGATTGGTTGATCCTGGGGTCACATACTCTTCAGCAAGACAGTAATGAACAAAAGCAGCCTGGATTTTTGGCTGTACTAATCTTTGCCATGTAGCACCAAGCTGTAGACCCTGTACCTAGAGGATGTAAGGGACAAGGTCTTAATTCTGACGGTTTTTCAGGGCTGTTTCCATTGATGTGAGACCAGTTTTGTGGCTTTAACTGTCCAGGGTACCCACATGCCAAGTTCTTATGTTTGGGAAAGACATAACTACAGCAAAGAGAGAGGGGAGCTGTGTGACATCCAGGTGGAATGACACTCTTGTAACGTGGAAAGCGGAAGGCTCTGAGTTTGTGTGATCCAGGAGGAACAGAGTAACATAATGAAGAATCCTGGAGATAAGTCACTTAAGGAAACATAAACATTTTGCTGTTTAATGTTTTGCTTGCTTAGCTGCTGCTGGGGCCTGTCTTAATTACTGCAGCTCCTTCTGGTGAGTCAGCGCTCCGCTGGATTTCCCAGCCCCGGAGCCACGGACACAGGTTTGGTTGGGCTGTCTAGCCTGTGAGGTTGGCTCAACTTTAAACAAAGCCGTTCCTCTTGGACCAGCTGGTCTTTCCAAATGGACAGGACCCCTCCCAGTCTCCGGCTCAGAAGGGATGGTCTCTGTTAATGTGAGCACTCCCAGGATATCGTGTTGGGGTAGAGCCAGGAAACTCAGAAGTATCTACGATGTAATGGATTATTTTTTTTTGCAGACTGTGTGTTATAGGGAGAGAGAGGGACCTGTTACAGGCTTATGGTGCTGGCCAAAAGCTGTTACAGGCAGCTGGATTCACTGCAGGGCTTGGAGTCTTGGCTCTGAGTGCATTTAATGGGGAGAAAAACTTTCAAACAGCGCTTGCAGGAAGCACCAAGAAGAGCTGTGGTTAATGTGTGGAATAAAAGTGTTTGCAGAGCAGCTGCTGTGGTGAGGAGCAGTGCTGCTGGGGCTGGGCACCAGCTTCACCCAGGAGCATGAAAGGAGAAGTCAAGAAACCTGTGGGATCCCATTTAAGGAGTGTTAAAAGAACTAAGCAGGAAATAAGAGAACTGATGATGTTGGTAATTGTGGATCAAAGGGCAGGAGAAAAGGCTTTCACCCCTGCAGCTTGTTCTCCCTATCTGTGGAAACTGATGTTTCCCAGGCCTGAATTAAATTGTTCTTCCTTGACTGAAAGAGACAACATTAAACTGAGTCTGGGCCTTTGTAAATACAATCAGTCATCTTCATCTGGATCATCTTTCCATTTGGGAGCCATTTTAGGGCAGGGAAGAAGAGAGCTTGTGCACTTTAAACTTTGAAGGAAGCCTTTGAGTGGTTTTGTCTTCAGTCAGATTTGTGTTTGAGCAGGAAGCAAGCAGCTTGGAGGCCCTGTGTGTGCTGCAGAGGAGAGGGTTACCTAGCCAGGGTTAGTTAAATGTCTTCATTTCTCTTCTCACACTGGCTTTGAACAGTGGGAGAGGAGGTGTATCCCAAGTGAGCTTAGGTGTTGCTGCCTTTGATGTTCAAGTTGGGTGTTTCGTGTATAAAGAGCACCTGGATGGTTTTTAAGTGCAGGCACTTTCTGCTCTGTGGGGCAGAACTGGCAGCAGCCTCCAGGGAAAGGGTGGAGTGGTCCTGTCTTGCTGAGGTTGATTTGTCAGCCTTTTGCAGGAAGTGCCAACATACCACACTGGGCTCTCGTTGGCAGAGCTGCTTCTTGTTTCAGAAGGGATCTGGTTAATGGGGTGAGAGAAGGTGCTGAACATCAGTCCTGGTTACCATTTGTGTACCTCTGTGCTCAAAGGACTCCCAGCTCTCCAATCCTTGGCTGTTCAGCTTCCTCCTCTGGTTCACTGGCGACCATCCCTCCCTCCACCAGTTGCTTGGCCATGCCTTCCTTCTTCCTGATGTGTCCCTTTGCATGTTTTCCCTGCAGGGCTCAGAATGGAATGCCTCCAATTTGGAAGATTTGCAGAACAGAGGGTGAGTAGCTTCAGGCCATCAGCTTAAAAGCAAGAGCCTGACCTTATCGCTTTTCTGTGCGACAAACTCTATTCCATACCTGCTGTGTAACCTGAGTCTTACTTAAGGATTTGGAGATGCAAACAAGCTCTTGCTTCCTCCAAACTCCTTGTCCCACAAACAGGCACCCTAAAGTAAAAGAGTCTTACTTCTGACCTTGACTAATGTCCCCAAGGCAAACAAAGGAAGGCAGCAAGCTCATAGCTATAAGTAGTAAAAAGCTGCAATTAGTGAACTGGATGCTGCATAGTTGGCTCAGTGCCCTCGGCCCCAGCCCATGGCTCTGGACAGATTACAGAGGCACTTCAGACCTCCAGGCTGTGGCAGGAAGGAAAATGTGGAGAAGAGCATTTGTTCCTCTGAGTGGGGCCCAGTAGGAAGTAAAGTCGTGGAGCTCTCAGGCTGAGCACTGATGGGTTCCTCTGTTTCCTGCCCCATCTGCTTTTCAAGTTTAGATTGTCCTTTCTCTTGACCAGGTCGTTATAAGCACCAAAATTGTACAATTAAATAATTAATCACGGGTTTGGCTTATTTGTGCCAAACCAGTGAAGAAAACTAATCATGCTGCTGAGCTGGTAGTGTAATTCTGTACCTCAGAAATTCAGCCTGGCAGAGTTGACTCTTCTTGGTGAGCTCAGGGTCTGCTGTGGTCTCCTTGAGTCCGACAGGTCCTACTTCATTGCCAGTGATCTCACACCTGCTTGGGAAAAGGGATGTTGCTCTCTTGCAGTGCCCTTGTTCTGCCTGATAACCCAGCACGAGTGCATTTCATAAGCATCTTACGAGTAACCCTCAGGGCTAAAAATACTGAGTGCTGTGTACATAAATACCACACGCTTTCTCTAGCAGTTTCCTTTCCAGAAAATTTAGGGATAAGGAATAAATCCTCCCCAGTGGCTCATTGTCTGTTACATCTCTCTGTAGTTACTTTATGCGTTTGTTTGGCTCTGGTGTTACTGGGAGGCTTAGTCTTCCATCTTCCCGTGGTTTTGGTGCAGCAGGAGGAGAGATTCATAAAGGGGCTTGGAGAAAACGTGCAAACACTAATTGCAGGAGCTCCTGTGGCGCAAGTGTTGCTGACACATAGAACAGAGGTGGTGGGCAGTGTGACCTGACATCGTGCAGAGGAAGTTTCTATCCGTGGATCTCTGTTATATCGGGCACTAAACAGCCCAGCGAAACCTATTGTCTGTGTTAGCTGCTGCTTCCTTGCATTAATTCCTGGTTTCCCAGGAATTTTGTTCAACAGTGCTCTTCCAAATGCCCTTGGCAAAGCAAGGCGAGGCTGCAGTGTAGCAGTGGGACATCTCTCTGAACTGGCTGTGTTTCTCTGCTGTTCCATGCAGGGTACGGTACATTTTAAATGTGACTCGAGAAATAGATAATTTCTTCCCTGGGCTCTTCGAATACCACAATATCCGCGTTTATGATGAAGAAGCTACAGATCTTCTGGCTTACTGGAATGATACCTACAAATTCATCTCCAAGGCAAAGTAAGTCTTTTCAAAACACACAACACGTACATTTAGAAGATATATACTAAGCATTTTGTTTTCCTGCTGATTTTCTTAACTGCTCTTCCTCCTTGCCTACCTAGCATCACAGCATTTTCATTTTGTGGCTTGCAGTAGAAAAACATCTCTGTGCTAGACGCTTCCCTGAACTGCTCAGTATCTCTCTGGGATGTGTTTCTAAATTGTGACACCATGTTTGTGGTACAGGTTCTCTTTTCCCTTGGAATACAGCTTGATGCCAGTAGGCCATTTGGGCTGAGCTCAAGGGTGCCACACTAGTCTTCAGAGGTTTTCCTGTATTTCTGTGTTTTTCCACTTTGCAGTAACGGCTTCAGAAGAGCTGTTGTTGCAAAATCTCTTAGGAATATTAATAAGACCTTGTTCTTCAGTTTCTTTGTGTGTCTTGCTCCACTTTGTAAATTGGATTATCAGATCACATCCCAGACTCCAGCTGTGGCCACAGCGTTGAAAATATGTTTGATAATGCTCTGCTAAGGAAGTTGCTGTTCTCTTAAGCTTGTCAGATATTTTCTGCTTAGCGATCCTCTTCTGTTCTTTCTCCCACTTCAGGAAAAATGGTTCTAAGTGCCTGGTGCACTGCAAGATGGGAGTGAGCCGCTCAGCATCCACGGTGATTGCCTATGCCATGAAGGAATACGGCTGGAACCTGGACAGGGCTTACGACTACGTGAAGGAACGGCGCACCGTCACCAAGCCCAACCCCAGCTTCATGCGGCAGCTGGAGGAGTACCAAGGGATCCTGCTGGCCAGGTGAGTGGAAGGAATGATCCTGGTTATCCATGTTGGGGAGTTACACTTCAATGGTTGACTCCATTCTTTTAGCCAGGGCTTGTATCACTGCGTTGTGCAAGCTCGGGGTCTTAGGAAAGGTAGCGCTCTGTTTTCAGGGTTATCTCAGCTGAGCCTGGGAAGAGGGCTGTAACAAGGAGCTGTCAGGAAGCTGTTTAACTTCTAGGATGTTTGGTTTTTGGAAAGTAACATCCCATGAAGTGTTAGCTGAGTGCAGCATTCAGAGCTCTGGCAAAGATAAACGGTGTCCCTGTTGTTTGTAACATCACTTGGCAGGGAACTCGCTTTGTCTCCTCACAGTTCCCTGTTGAACATGCCCCTCCTCAGCAGCTGGTCTGGTTTTATTTAGATCCCTTTGGTAAGTGTTGGTGTGAGGGGAGGGGACAGGATGTTCTGTGCATTGCAACAGTGGTGTTTATTCCTGCCTGAAGTCCTGAGGCTGGTCTGGAGCTGGGCCTGGGTATGGGCAAGTGTGTTGTAATCCCAAGCCTATCACCTGACTAGCAGAAAGACATAAGTGTTGCATGTTTCTAGGCTGTGTTAAGCAATGTCTTCACGAGATCAGCAGGAAGGAGGTAGTGATACTCTGTTTTGCCAGATTATGGTATTTTGTTTGGGATCCTGGTGTGCTTTGCCTGGGAGCAGATCTGCAGCAGAGTTACCCAGTCTGAGCCTCCTGCCACAGGAGGTGGATCTTAGCAGGTTTGGACCAAAGTAAATAGTAAATTTCAAAGCTTTTTGATGCTATTGGGAGATGCCTACTTTTTGTAAAATCGTTTAGGTTGGAGAACAGATTTAAGGTCGAGTCCAGCCATTGTTTTATATTCTGTTATTTACAGCAGCTCTGTCACTTGTGTGTCTTTAGGGCACACTTCTTACCTCTGTCCCCTGCTTGATTTTGTCCCTTCATGTCTGTTCTATCCACTTGCAAAGACCTCTCTTCCCTGTCATTGTAGTGACTTACCCTTCCTCCTTTGCTCTCCACCTGTTTCCAGCAGTCTGACTGTGTTTGCTGCTGGGCCAGGCCTGGATTCCCAATTTTTACACCAAACCCTTGGCGTAAACTCCCCTATCACTGGAGTGTGCCTCCTCTTTCCCTCTCTGCACAGGTAAACAACCTCAGGGCTCCTCACAGCTTATTCCCTGACCAGGTGCACCCACAGGTTCTTCATCCTCCACCTCTTCCCATGCCTGCCTTCCTCTCCCCTGCTCCCCAAGCCCTGCCTGCCATAGTGACCCTCTTTCTTTCTAAAAACCAGCCAAGTAGTTTCAAATCTCAGGACAGATCACATGGAATAGACAATTTTAAAAAATAGTACCCTGCTGGATTGAAACCCTTTGAGACAGACTCCACACCTGCCTTGGGTGCCTCATGTGACACCAAACATGCTGCTGGCACCAGTTAGTAAAGGTCAGTGCTTAACTCTGGGCCAGAGATGACCTGACCAGTGGTGTGCAGAGAAGACTGGGAAATTAGATGTCATTGGTGTAGATTGGATGAAGAAAAAGAAGCTTTTTAGATGTGAAAAATGCACCAACAGGTTGGTGAGCACCCTGTGAGGAGCTCTGGTGTGGGAGCAGCTGGTATCTCACATCTTCAAGCCCTGAGCCTGGCAGTTGGTTTGGGAAATCTGCCAATGTGGTAGCTGGTGGCATGCCTGCAAAGCCACCCTGTACAAACATTTTGGTTAAGGATTATTTTTCCCTGTCTTTTAGTAATTTATTTTTCGGAGGTATATCTTTCCTGCTGCCACCATTTATGTCTGCATGTAGCCTCCCTTCCACTGAAGCACAGCCCTGCTCCTGACCTACTCTGCAAGTCCCTGTACAATGGCACAAACAGGATTACTTGTGAGGCTTTAAAAAATGCAAGGGCAGTGCATTACATCCGTGTAGGACGAAAAAGCCTGCAGTAAATGAAGCTTCACTGAAGCAAGGAATGGCCCTTCCATGCTGCAGAAACTGTCCCTCTTTATCCACTTCCTCTCTCAGCTCCAAACTGCTTTTTTTCCTCTTTCTTTGTGTTATTTAGCTTTGCCCTCTGGCCACCTTGTTTATTGCTGCAGTATTCCAGGACAGGTAAAAAAACCAAAACCAAAAAACCCAACAGATTGACACTCATGTGACTGCTCCAGTTTCAGGGGGAAGGTATGTGAGGGCAGCCATGTGCTCGCACTATCCAGTTACGGTTTTGTGCTGGGGTTATAGCAACTGGGATATGTTTTCCAGCTGTAAAGTGAAAACCCCCTGCCTGCTTTTAGTCACAACAACAAGTGTGTTTTGCTCTTTGGGACTGTCATACTTCCTGGGGTTAGTTAAACTGTCCCTTCCCTCTGTTGATAAACACAGCAAGGCTGAGCCAAGCCTGTTTCTGTTATTAGTTATAGATAAGTTACAGGAAACCAATGTTTGGGATCTCCTGTGCCTTGAGCAGCTTGTGAATCAACAGCAGTTTTATACCCAAGCTTAGAGAGTTGGTAGGAGGTGTGGGGGGCTCCTGCTCCAACGCTTGTGTGGGTACAAGCGCCAGAGATGTTGCCCAGGAAGGTCAAGAGGCAGCTGTGGGCTCTGGGAAGGGAAGTGGGCTCCTGTTCTCTGACCCTGCACCTCATGCAGGTTGTCAGACTGGGGAAGTGTCAGATTGGAAGATTGCACAGCACACCTCAGCCAGTGGTGCTTGACATCTGGTTTGGTCCTCAGTTCTGTGCTAGTTGCTCACACAGGGGGATAATTTTCACTTTCAAAATCAAATGTGCAGCAGGGAGCTGGATTTGAGCACTGAAGTGCCCTCAGAAAACACCAGCAGCTGCCCAAGTTGTATGAGCAGAGATGTCAGATAACATTTCATACAGAGCCCAAGCAAGAGCCTGCCTCAGGGACAAGCCTGTTTCTGCTGCCAGTGTCAAACTATTTCAAAACCCGCTGGAGACAGAGCATGTGCACCCCAGGACAATGTCTTTGGCCTCTGCTCTTGACCCTCCTCTCCTGTGAAAGGACCTGATTCTGCCCCTGTGTCTCACGAGAAGGTCGTCACTGATTATAGGGTTGGAAAGCTAAATCTGCGATGGATTATTTTCCTTAGCTGTTGGGCACCTGCAACTGAACTGGCACATGGTAATTAGCTCAGTACCATCTGTTAATTAACTTACCATGGCCACTGGATGTGTCTGGGAGCGCCTGCTCATGCTAGCAAGGCACTGGAAGGGTTTTGCAAGATCTGCTGCAGCTCCAAGGAGGTTTCTGTGGTTTCTGTGTTCCTCCTAGGGGCAATGGGTGGAAACACATCCCTGTGGCCGTGGCCACTCGGCAAACCCTGGCAGCCTGGGCTAGCTCTGGCGTTTCATGGCAAGAAGTTGCCTGCAGTGCTGTCTGTAAGCCCAGGTGCAGGGGTTGGGGTTTTTGGCAGGTGGAGATGAAGGAGATGATGCAATGCCACTGGCAGTTACTTGGCCTTTTGATGGCTCAGATTTTCCTAAAGGGGCTTTCCAGGAGCTGGAGGAGTTCTGAGCTTCCTTCCTGTGGAAGGTGGGTGGTAATTTGGGCCGTGTGTTTACTGTTAAGGATGTCTTGTGTGTTTTTGTACACACCGCCTCTACTCATCCCACCCTATTCCTTGGTTGCAAGAGCCAGTTATTGATGACTGAAGCTATTCAGAGAAGAAACCATGAGGGAAATTGGACTTTATTCAGTGTCCACCACCTGCCTGTGTCCAGCACAAGGGGTTCTCTCTCTTTTGGTCACCACTCACCTGCTAGCAAATGGGAAAGTGCTGGCTGAGAAAGGACCAAATTCTGCAGTCAATTAAACATTGCATTTGTTGAGTGGACGGATCCAGCACTGCTGAGGAATAGGGAGGGGGGTGTGGAGCAGAATGGTGCCATGAAATTTAGCTCCTTGAAAGTGGCTCATTACTGGATTAACTTCTCCAGCAGCAGGTCTGGCCCTGAACTGTTCAGGTGAAGCCACCGTTGTGGTCAGTGACTCCAGCATTTGGCACAGTTTTTGCTGTAGGTTGTGTCCTCTTGTAACAAGGTGGATCTGGCTGTGGTGTGTAGAAATTACTCAGTGTTTTCCTTTGCTCTCCTTCCCCGCAGCAAACAGCGGCACAACAAACTGTGGCGCTCACACTCGGACAGCGACCTCTCGGATCACCACGAGCCCATCTGCAAGGCTGGGCTGGAGCTGAACAAAAAGGAGATCACCACCTCAGCTGACCAGATCTCAGAGGCCAAGACCAACGACAACCAGCAGCCCATGTCTCCCATCTACTCAGCTGAGCTGGACAGGGAGCAGCAGCTCCCAGAGGACACAAACATGATCGAAGATGTGTGTGTGAAGGAGAGAAAGATCCACTTAGAGTTTACTTGCAGAGACTTCCACGCTGAGCAGATGGAGGACAAGCTGAACCTGAACAATATCAATGGCTGTACGGCAGGGTGTTGTGTAGACTCTGTCCCCCCTGACAACTGCCGTGCTTCTGAGGCCTTAATGCAGCTCCAGCACCCCTTGGAAATAACGGAGTTTCCTGATCTGACAGTGGACGATCTAGAAAAAGATGCCCTTAAGCCTGATATGAACGTGCACTTGGTTCCCATGGAAGAATTTGCTTCATGCTTAAAAGACTTCCCCCAATCCCCAAACCAAAATTCCCCAGGTCTCCAACAGAACCCTCAGCCCGAAGTGACAGACCTCAGCACAGACAGGATTGATTTCTTCAGCGCTTTGGAGAAATTCGTGGAGCTCTCCCAGGAGAGCCGGTCGCGTACCTGCTCCCATTCCAGACCAGAGGAGCAAGGGACTGGGAGGAATGGGGTCTCCAGGGTCCCCATGCTGGAAGTGCCACCTGCTGCAGATGGGGGTGCAGATGCTCGAAGGAACAGCCCTGGAAACTCCCCTCAGGCATCCGATGACTCTTCCACAGATGAAGAGCAACAAAAGGTTAAAATAACTTGCTCAGGTTTTTTAGGAACTGCTGCTCAACCCTATCTGTGGGCTGTTTTCTGCTGTGGGGTAGCTGTAGATGGGAATTTTTAGCCCTGCTTTCACTGGACACGGTGTTTGGGGAGGGATCGCTAGATGCTTCTCCCTTCAGTTTTAGATACTTGCCCTTTTCTGCACTTTTCCTTAAACATCAGTTTGCTGGCATTGGCAGGGCCATGAGCCGACCTTGACCTGACCTGCTGTGCTGTTCTCGTGAGAAACTTATTTTTGAGTTTTGCATCAGGAAAGCAGAAAGGTGGGAGTTGACCCACTAATACAGGCAGACCCTGAGCCCAGCCAGCAACCCAGATCTGCACAGACAATTATCTGACTTGAGAAATCCACCAAAGAATGGGGCAAAACCGGTCTATTTCCCTGGCTGGGAAGCACCAGCATTGGGGTAGTAAATCAAGGCAGGTGTAGAGCTTCCACTGCTGGAGGCAGAAATTAACCTGTCCAGGTCTGGAGTGATGGGCACGTCATGGCTCACTTCTCCTGGGTAGAGAGATGGTCTTGACGAAATTTAGTGACCTCTAAATTTAGGTACCTTTCTTCATAATTGCTTTTCAGCCTCCAGGAAGGGCTCTCACAGGGATTGATGATGTCCGGGGCCGTCATTTTCTGGGAGCTTCTCTTATTTAAATTCCATCCTGCATTGCTTGAATCTTTTCCATCTCCATGTGAGGCAATAAGGCTCTTCCAAATATAATAGGCCAGTGCTCTCTCCTGTGATTTGGCAGAGACTGTCTGTGGGCATTGGGAGCCTCCCTGGCCATTTTCCTCTGGGAAACCAGAGCATTTCAATGCTTGGTCATTCTTTTTGCTTTACTTCTGTCTGCTCCATACATGAGCAGAACTTGCCATGTTTTCAGTTCAAAATGATACTTTTAGTAGTATTAGGATATTTTTGTTTGTTGGACTTTTCTTCATTTAGAAAAACAAAAAGCTACCTTGTCCTTGGAGTTGGTTGCAGTTAAGGTTCTTAGATCTTAGACTAAGTGAAAATCCAGCCTGGAGTATGTTAAATTCAGTCTCAGAGATAGTAAAAAACCTACATTAGTCATCACTGCTCTTGTGATCTCTCTCTCCACACACTGCCACATGCTTTCTTGTTCCTTTGGGGATGTGCACCTCTATTTTCTCTAACCTGCTGCTGTTTGCTCCCTGTCAGCACAACTGATGCACTTTGTAATTCTCCTGTTTGTGTGTTGCAGGAGGTCCCTGAGCTGCCTGGTGCAGGTCATCTCACGAGATCCCACTCAGAAAATGCCATTTCTGTGAAGGAAATCATCACAGAGATTGAGTCAATCAACCAGGGAGCAGGACCTGCCCAGCAGAAAGAGGGTTCAACCAACCTCAGCCAGACACCAAAGAGGAACACGGTGCATGACCTGCCAGTGGAGGTGATTTGGGCATCAGAAAAGTCGGAACAGAGTGAAGGAGCCTGTGCTGAGCACCAGGAAAAGGAGAAGGACCCTCTGCCAGCTGAACAGGAAGAATCCCCATCTCTGCAGCTGTCTTCTGGTAAATCAGACCTGGAGGAAAGCAGCTCCGGTGGGGAGCAGCAGGAGCCTCGTGGCTCCATCAACCCCGAGCCCAAGTGGTGCCCCGGCTCCGTCCGGCGAGCCACGCTGGAGTTCGAGGAGCGCCTGAGGCAGGAGCAGGAGCACCAGCACACGGCCCCAGCCTGCACTTTACCGACCCGCAAGAACTCCAGGAACGACTCTCCTGCTGCCGAGCTCCTGCCACGGGGGAAGAGCGAGGAGCCGCCCCTGGAGCTGGCTCCGGAGGGGGACAAAGCTCAGGGTGCGGGCGCTGAGGAGCCGCTGCTGCCTCCCGGGGCAGAGCAGCCTGTGGGCAAACACCTGCCTGCACCCCTCGGCCCCCCTGCCCAGGAGTCCCTGCCCGCAGAGCCCAGCCCGGGGCAGGAAGGAGCGGCACAAGAGCGCAGGACAGTGGCCTCGTTTGACGGGACGGGGGAGCTGTCCCTGCCCTCCCTCCTCCCAAAGAGAATCGAAATCATTGAATACACCCTCACGGTCAAGCCTGCGGAGCAGCGCCCCCATACAAGCTGTGAGCAGGGCGGGCTGGCCGTGGCCACCCCGCCTTTAGATGAAAACTTGAACCCCTCGATGTGCTTGGAGAAGGCTCCGGCGGATCCCTCGCCGCCGGAGCACGCGGTACGCAAGCAGGCCGCCTTCACCGTGGGCAGCCCCAGCGAGGAGGGCAGTGGGACATCTGCTCGCCTCCGTGGTGCTCCTCCCTCTGCCCAGGTGACCTGTCCACCTTCAGCCAGCCTCGAGCGCTCTCCTTACCCCTGCGTCATTCACCTGGAAGGTGTCACCAAGCAGAGCACGGCTACAGACGATGAGCCGGTCACGCCGAGTGGCACCGGGGGAGATGCAACTCTCCCGTTCAGGGACTGTCCCAAACCTCCCTGTGGGAGCGGTGTTGGCATCTCAAGGCAGCTGAGCAGCGAGGACTTCACCAGGCAGCATGCTGAAAACATGGACCTTCTGGACATCTCCTTCCTGTGTTACAGCCTCCCTCACAGCTCCAGCAGCCTCAGCGTGGAGGAGCGCTCCAGCAGCCCCGGGCCGGTCAAGCAGCGGGCAAAGGAAATAGAAGCTCGGATCCGGCATGCAGGGCTCACCAGACCCTCCCACATGAAGCGCTCGGCATCCCTGGCCAAACTGGACTGCCTGGACCTCTCCAAGGATGACTTACGCGACAGGGAGTCGGCCTCTTCCAGTGCCAACCCGGTGCTCCTCACCTGCGTTGCCCTCGGTCGAGGCTTTTGTGGGGGGAGGTTGGAGAGAGGCTCGGAGAGCGCGTGTGGGAGGCATCGCCTCTCCTCCCCGGAGCCCACTAAGCATTTTGTGGAACAGCTCAGAACAGCCGAGTGCATTGCCCAGAGCAAGCCGGTGGAGAGGCCGCTGGCTCAGTACGCCAAAGAGTGCAGCTCCAGCCAGCAGAGTTTGTGTTCCAGCGTGGATCCGACGTGGACTGGCTCCGGGGAGGGCCCTCCGCTGCTCCAGGTGCAGGTCCTGGACTCCTTGTCTCCATCTCAAGCTCTGGCTGTTGCCCCGCGGCAGCAGCACGGGAGAACTCACCCTCTGAGGAGGCTCAAAAAGACCAATGACAAAAAGCGGACAACCAATCCCCTCTACAACACGATGTGATCCTGGGCCCTTGGCTGTGATTTCTTACCCAGAACCCGTGGTGTTGCTTTCACACAAGGGGCAGGTGTAATATAAGGAACATGCACTTTATTGGTTAATTTTATATATATTGTCATTTTACTGTTCCTGGCGCATGTAGGTGTGGGTTGGTTCTTCTGTGTGTGACTCTGACTGCAGGACTGTTTGGGTTTTTTTAAGTTTAACTCGGATAACCTCAGATGTTCTTTTTTGTTGTTGTTGTTGTTGTTAGTTTGTTTTAAAAGAACACCTTCATCATGAGAAAATTGATGTTGGCTTGCTTTGGCAAGATGGAGTTTTGCTTACAACCAGATCCTAGTTCCTAACTTGAATTTCTCCCATGCCTTGAAATGGTGCTGGGCAGTTGGTGGGGTGAGAGCCCCTGTAAATGTGAAGGTTGTGCCAAGGTCCCTTTGTTTGGCCTTTCTTTTACTCTGCAGACTGGAACTCCACCATGCTGGCAGATCCCTCACAAAGCTGCTTCAGGACAAACGCCCTGGGCTCAGTTCAGCTGGTGCTTCCCCATAAGGAGCACACAGGGGTAAATCTTCCCAGTGGATGGGCTCTAATAACCCTGGGCAGCACCAAGACCAGCTCTCCCATCTGCCATGGGGCACACAGAGCTCTCTGCTCTGTGCTGAGGTGGGGCAGAGCTCCTCCAGGAGCTGCCACATTCACCTCTACCCTCAAAGCCAGTGTTCTTTTAAAACAAACGCCTCATTAGGGTTTTAACCCGCCCATTACTTGAATACTGCTGTGGGCCTTCCAAGTTCATGGCCATATCATCTGTCCTCTGCCCTCTTCCTACTGCCTGCTCTCTGCCCCAAAGCTGTTCTTGTGCTGCCTGAGTTTCCCTTTCCTCTCTGCCATGCTCATGGGTGTTTCTGGTGGCTCCTAAAACTTGAGCTGTTTTTGTTACATGACACACTGCCCTTAATGCAAAGCTTTGTCCTCTCTGCTGTCACTTCCAACTCTAGACCCAGAGGGAAAATCTTTTCTGGAAGTTTCTTTTTTTTTTCTTTTTTTCCTTTTTTTTTTTCTTTTTTTTTCCCCTAAATTGTATATATGATATTTATATGATTTTTTTTGTCTTTTCTATGTTTTTTTTATAAAAAAGAAAAAAAAGAAGGGCAAGACTGCATTCTGTAAACTGGAAAACAAACCCACCTGACTCAAACTCAGTGCTGTTCTTTGTGATCTGCACAGACATGGGAGTGGTTTTGACATTATAAGCTGTCTTCCCTTTCCAAAAGTGAGCCTCGAAGCCAAATGTGTCCCTTTTCCTCCAGTCCTGTGTGAACCCCCATTATCCCACTGTGGGAGGGGCACTGTGTGTCTGCCCATCTCCTTCCTGCTTGAAGCTGGGTTCCAGGGGTGCCAGTTGGATGTGGAAAGCCTTTGGCTGCTCCGAGCCATTCTGCAGGTTCTTGCTTCCCTGGAGAAACTGTGTGTGAAGGCTCTGCTCCGAATTTCAGCAAGTTATTTTGTGGTTTCTGAGCAGTTTGGCTAAATCAAAGCTCCTCATTTCTAGCTGTGTCCATCAGCAAGTTGTCCCTGTGCTGTAGGAGCAGAGGGAAAGGCCAAGGGGAGCTCTGGGTCCTGTCCACAGTCCCGTGGCAGGTCCTGTCTGAGCTGGTGCTTGGCTGGGGCCCAGACCTGCCCTCGGGGGAGGAGCAAAGCAAAGAGAAGATGCAGAATGGTTCAGGCTGCTGAATCCCAGCATGGAGAGAACATGGTGTGGGAGGAGCAGCAGCCAAGCTCATGCCTAGAAAGCAGCCCTAAAGCTGCAGAGCCTTGCAGGCTGAGATGGGACAAACTTCTCTTGAGCTGGAGAGGAGCACACGGCACTGGAGTGCTCTGGAGTATTGGGGAAGCAGCATGTGCCTGCCCTGGGGAAGGGGTGTGGGGTATCCTCAGCCCACAGCTGGTTGGCAAGGTAATGCCACCTTGCTGCCCTCCTGTAGCCCCCGGGGGTCCTCCTGTGCTGCCTTAGAGCCTGGGCAAGGTCTGTGTGTCTGTGCTCCTGCAGCTACGAGCACTGTCCTGCCCTTTCCTGATCTGGCAGGGGGTTATTACCCCGTGCTGGAGCACAGCCCTGTCCTGGGTTAAACAGCACGTTATCCCAGGCCATTTCAGTCACTAGAAGTCACCCAAGCCCCTGGCCCAGGAGGCCAGATATTTCTTTAGGACGCTGAAAGACATGTGGCTTCTCCTAGCCCGCTCCAGCTGGCTCCGGAGCCGGGCGGACACTGTGGAAAGGCCAAGTGGCTCATTTCATCTGGAGAAGGACAGGTTCAGTCCTTGCCTCCCCCACAAATTTCACCAGGCCCCACTGCCCACCGTGCTGACCCCAAGGCCATGCCTGCCTGCCCCTCCACGGGTGGAAGGGGCTGGATGCCACCACCTGCCTTGCATTGGAGGGTGCCTGCTTGGCTCGCAGCGTGTCCTGGTGACAAGGATCTGCTGGCGAGGGAAATGCCCTGTGTAGAATTTTTTCCCTTGAGAAGGCAGGAGGAGGAGGAAAAGGATCAGGTTTCTTTGCCCAGCTTGATCTCAGGAGAAATGCCCTCTGGGAAGGGTCTTTGCTGCAGACCAGAAATGCTGCTTCCTTCCAATACTCAGCTGCTCCCTGTGTGCTTCAGCTGGGGAGAGCAGCAGAGGGACAGAGGCCCCCTGTAGGGAGGTGTTCTGCTGTCCCCTTGTCCTTGGCCCTGACGCAGTACAACTGGTTTTTCTCTGAGGAGGCTGTGGGCAGGCAGAAGCAGTCGGGAAAGGTGGTTCTCTTACAGAGTGATGAAGGCCTTGGAGGTCTGGAGGCTCTGAGCGGGATGATAGGAAGGGGATGGGCTGGAGGGGTATGGACTTCCTTCTCCAGTGTCTGGGCAATGAAGCCACCAAGCCCCTGGCATCAGAGGTCTCTGCAGGGTACAATTGTCCCTTCTCCATGCTGGTGGCTCGTGGGGAGGTGATGATTCTCTCCTGGTTCCTGTACCCACCCTACGAGAGCTTCTTGTGACACGGGGAGCAGCAGCACCTCCAGGGTGCTCAGCAGCTGACAAGCCTCGCGGGTAGAGGGGGTTTGGGCGAAACGTGTCGTTCTAAGGGCATTTTTGTACAAAGCAACTGTTCTTTGGTCTCTGGCGAAGCCTCTCGGAGGACGCTTTATTGTTTACATTGACTCCTGTACAATATCCCAGCCATCGCTGCCCCGTCCCGGCCGTACTGTAACGTGTGAGCCTTGCACAGACGGACTGCGTGTGCGCGAAACTGGTTCTACACTGCGTTCTGTTGCACTCGGTGGTGTGTGTGGGTGGTGCGTGTGAGTGTGTGTCCGGTCTGCTTGAGAAGTTGTGACCTGTACAAATCTCTCCCCTCTCGGTCCTTTCCCGGGGGCACGGTCCCAGCGGGTGGCAGGAGGTGACGACCGACGCTTCTGGGTCACTTGGATGTTTAAACGGAGCAGGGATTAGCTCCGTGTCCCTCTGCCAGCAAAGGCCTGATGGAAGGGATCCCGCCTCACCTCCGGCTGCTCCGGGGACCTCCCGGGAGGAGCGAGCTGGGAATACGTGGCCGCAGGGGCACTGCACCTGCCGGAGGCTCCAGGAGCCTCGCAGCTCTCTGGCAGGAGGAAGCCATACCCACCACAGGGCCCTGCTCCCCACACGGTGCGTCCTGCCTTAATCCGGTCCTGGCTCCACACAAACCCCCCCACTTCTCCCCAAAGGAGGGGCCCCCAAGCCCTTGGTGTGGGGCAGAGGCAGGTGCTGGCCTGGCTCAGGAGGGTCCGGGCTGGTGCAGGGCTGGGTGCCTGTCCGGTGGTGCTGCCAGAGGTGCTAACAGCCTGCCCACGCTGCAGACCTCTCTGTTGGCACGAGAGAAGGTGCCAGTGCCTTTTATTTTCCTTTATGGAGATGTGACGTCCGTGCGCTGGTTTGTAGGGATTGTCCAGGGCCGAGCAGCTGGCGGTGGGGTTGCGAATCAGGGAGGGGAATGCTTCTGTCTGCCCCTCCTGAATCTTCCTTGGTGGCTGGGATCGTCCCCTTTCCCCCTAAAGACTTTATGACCGATGTGCTCAGCTGTTTTTAAATGTGAACTTGTGCACTGATGTGCAGATTCAATGTTCTTGTTACCGAATGAATAAAAGTTTTATTTTGAAGATGACAAAGGTGTGTGGCTTCCTGTTTGGGATCGGGGCCGTGGGTGAGGGATCTGTGCTGTTCTCAGAACATGGCGTGGCAGTGGGGATCTGGAAAGCCAGAGCAGGGTTCTTCCCTCTGGTGGATGGCCCCATCCTGTCCCAAGTGATGGAGCAGTGCTTGATGCAAGCAAGAGGTGCTTCAGATCACGCTGCAGTTGCAGGGAAGGTTCCGAGGGTCGTGTATTTACCACTGTCAGGATGCTGCAGGTGCTCTCCTTGCACTGCTGCAGACACAGCTGTGAGGACAGTTCTGAGTTTAAGCTCCAAGGGGGATGTGAGGTTTTAGCTGGACACTGGGCAACCTGTCTCAGGTTTTGGTTTTGTTCCATTGTGGCAAGAAAGGCAGCGCCAGGGTCTCTCCGGCCTTGCTGTGGGCATGGGACTTGAGGAGAAAGCCAAATTCCCTGGGCTCAGCCTCACCATCCAGAGCTTCCCACCAGGCCAGAACTGAGTGGGCACCTGGGTGTGGAGCCAGGGTGGCAGGGCTGTCACTGCAGGGCTGTCACTGTGGGTCTGGCAGTGTCTCTGGGGTGCCCCATCCCTTCCTGCTCCCCCCAGCACCAGCTGCGAGAAGGCTTCCCAGGGCCTTTTCTTCACTTGGGGATGTGTCTTGGAGTCAAGGACACAGGACACCATTCCCCCAGTTTGGGGATTTGCTCCATCCCCAGACATGGAGTGAGCCAGGGCTGTGGTGGGATGGGGTGAGCAAGGGGTGCCTCTGCAGCCCCCCTCCCTCGCTGCCACCCCGTTGGCCGGGCAAACAAGGATGTCACCTCTTCCCTGACTCTTTGCCAGCTGCCCCCTCCTGCCCGCTCAGCCAATGCTCATCCAGCTCCACAGGGTGCCCTTGTAGGGTCCAGGGCTTTGCTGCCTTTCCAGGAACCACTGCTCCCCTCCCTCTGGACCCTGAGCCCTACAATCCCTTAATCCCCTTGGGCCAGGGCATCCCTGCGGGGCTGGGCTTCACTAAATTCCAAATCTGATTTCTGGATGTGCCTGTAACAATCCTACTGGGCTGGGGCTGAGGTGGGCTTGCAGACCCCCTTTTCCCGGGGGAAGTGGGGACCCCGTGGGATGCTGTGAGTGTTGGGACCCTCAGGGGCAGCCCATGGCCATGGTCCCTGTGGGGCTGGGCTGGCCCGGGTGTGGGGGGACCTATCGCAGGGTCACAGCCCCGTGCAGAAATGACCCCCGGCGTGATGCCCCGCCCCTTGGCTTCTCCCAATACTTCAGAAAGGCTCAGGGGGCTTTTCCTGCCCCCCATCTCCCAGCCCGAGGGGCTCCCGCGCACCGCGCCGGGGCACTGCGGGCACCCTTGGGACCCCCCCGCTTTTGGGGTGGGAGTGGGGGGCGGCCGTGCCGGGGCTGCCCCCGACCCCGCGGGCAGAGCGGGGGGCCGGGCAGGGTGCG
>WAAG01037885.1:4400-16405 GCA_013390105.1 Tichodroma muraria | reverse complement strand
AAACTCTGGGTTTAGGCATCAACATGTATTTGATTTCTTCCCCCTGTAGAGCAGTGTCTTCCCAGCTATATTACAAGAGCTCTTATTTTTTAAGATAGTAGGAAAGTAGTCCGCTATGAGCTATAAATGCAGATCCATTGCCTATTCAGCTCCACAAAACAGCAACTTGCTCATCTTTAGGGCCATAAAATTAACTATAATGAAACATATTCTTTCCTAAAAAGGACTGTAATTCAGTGAAGCTGAAAAACCTTCTGTCTGAATAGGCAGTAGAACAGGTATTGGGATCCAGCCTCTTCCACAGGTGTAGCATTTGAGCTACACCAGACTTCAATGCTCTCTGGCCATGGAGAAATCTGTGATTTATTGACTTCCCTCTGCACCTGCAGGCAGGGTAAAACAAGTGAAGGTTGAAGAAGCATGTGCACTGCTATTACAACACTTACTGTTGTGCTAAGCAAAGGTACTTATCATAACAGAAAAAAAAAAAAAAAAAAAAAAGACCCAAAAAACCCCTAAAGATACATTTTCATAGTAGAATATTTGATGTAGGAAAAAGTACACAAATGTATGCGAACAGATGTGCTGAACTGGGTAAATTGTGGACACTGCCGTTGAAAAACCTGGTCATGACTGACCAGTGAGTTCAGAATAATTTGCAAAAATTGTTTAATAGGTAATCATTAATATGGAATAATTCCAAGGGAATCATGGAAACTAAAAAAATGAGATAGGACTTATTGGTTACATATTTTTGTAAATTATTAGCCTGAAGTCTGCACATAGTAAATATATCTTATTAAAGAAACTAATTTTCTTAGAAAAGAAGTCTTAGGATAGACCTGAACTATGGTGAATATTCCAGCTGTTCAAACTGATTTTATCTCTGTGAAAACAATTCAGGCTTCTATTTATTTTTTCAGCTATGCTGTTGCAACTGAATGAGAGAACTGTGACTCCACGTGCTACATATGTGCACCCATTCAACAATTAGATTATTGACATTCCAGTCCCCTTAGTCTTTAGGCAATATCTCCAATGGAAAACTTCCCTGTGAGGTGATAGAATATTAGATCAGACCTTGTGGTCATTATCAATCCATGAAATGAAGCCAAACACAAGAGAATTGTTTTCAAACATACGTTGAACACATCATCTGATGGCATTGCAAACGCTGAACAAAGGTGCAATTTGGAGAAGAAAATAAGTTGTTTTGCCTCAAATGTATCAAGCATATCCACGAGCCCACCTTGTGGGCAGATGTGTGCACCTACACACACTTTACATGCATGCACAGAGCCAGGTACATGCACACACACATCCATGTGCATATAAATAGTTTCATGGCAGGTGCCTCCAAATGGCAGTGTTCCCACAGAATCCCCAGTTCTGTTTCTTGGCATGGAAGCAGACTTCCCTGCCATGTAAAGACATGCTGTTACGCTCTTATGAGTTTTAATTTTCTGGCTAATTGTTGACAGAAGATCATGAAATCTCAGGGCACCCAGTCAACCCTGAGACTGCAAGGGAAAGTGAGGAGCCCAGACACACTTAGCAGCTCTTAATAACTTGTTGAATCTGAACTTCTGTCAACTCTGGCCTTTATTCTTTCCCTAAATCTGCGCTTGGAGCTGTTTTCTGTGTTGAGACATCTTGGGAGCCAACAACGAGCATGAAAGGAAGGATTGCTCTGCCCATCCTTGTAATCCCCTCTCTACGGGAGAGGTGCAGACATCTAAATAAAGAAAATTGCACTTTGTATGTCACCAGGCTCCTCATCCATCATGCTGCTCAGCCAAAATGTGTGCATATATGCCTCCAGTGAGCTATCTATGGGAGAACAGAAGAGAGAGCAGGAGGGATTGCTACGTCTGCCTGGTTTCTAAGAAAGCAATGGACTCCCAGCCCAGGAAAAAAAAAGCGTTCTGATTAGAACACCACAGCCCTTTCTGATTCATTGCCTTGGAGAAGTGAGAGCAGCTTTGGCATATACCCCTGCTATTGTGTGCCAGCTCTGAGAGAAGCCACACTGAGAAGCCTGGGGCGTACACCATAAGCAAAAAAAATAATCCACCGCAATAATTGCTTCTTGTTAGTGGAGCTCAAACCCACAGACTGCAAAAGGTTAAGCTTTTGGTATAAAACCTAAATAGAGTCTGTCATATTGTTCCCTCATACATACAGTACTGTATTGTTTAGTTTGTTGCTTAAATCCTAATCTTGCCAGTGCCTGGACCTTCTGCAGAAGTCTGAACATGAGAGATTTCTTGTGTCAAATTCATTTTAAGAGTAGACATTTATTTTGTTTTGTTAGGGGTTTTTTTGGTGGTGGTGGTGTTCTGGTTTATCATTTATTTTTTTTCTTTTTAATTAATATTCTTACTCTCTTCACTGGAATCAGTCTTCTGCATGTGAGTTGCAGAAACACACACATGCATATGATCATGAAACAATATTGTGGCCATGTGCCAAGGAGAAGGTCAGGTCCTCAGACCATGAGCCTGTGGGTCTACATGAGAGCACCTTCCCTGTGGGAGCACACCTGAAAGGGTTTGAACAGGGCTCCAAGCTCTCTCTAGGGAGGCCAAGGACAAGCCACAACCCCTTTGCCTGGGCTCTGAAGAGAAAGAAGATTTCTCAAGCATGGCTAACACTGTCCCAAAAGCCTCTACACACAATTAACTTGGGGAACTCACCACCACTAGACAGAATTGAAACCAAGGTGGCAGTGGTATTCAAAATATGGCTGCTGAAGCACACCACAGAAACATCCAGAAGTACCTTAGCTTGCATAAAAATATATGCATAGGAAAAGCAGCAGTGAATTTACATTCCTAACAGGCAAATTTCTGCGGTCTACACTCATTAACAAATTGCCTTAAAAGGCAGTGAAACAGTTAACCAAAGTGACATCTCCCCGCAGATACTGTGCATAAAAATGTACAAACGTTGTTTTCCTTCTCTGTATCAGCTTGTGTCCCAATGAACTGCTATAAATTATTCTGCAATACAGATTCTGAGTAGTACAGTTAAGCTCATCCCAGATAAGAAAGGTTTGTTGTTTGCAAAGATGTCATGGTTTTACCCACAGTAATAATGTATCCTTAGACACAGGAATCTCAGCCTGCTCGTGTGAATCCTCATGACTTGCTACAGTGGGAAAATATCAGAGTTAAAGATGGGTCAGAAGACACAGAGTGAGTGATCAGCAATTCAGTCTCCTGAACTAACCTTTGGAAACCCTTGTACCAAGTTCAGGGGTGAAACAAAAGTTCATCTTGAGCCATTTCAGCACGACCTAAACTGTGTTGTTCAAGCTGTACAGATAGTGGGAAAGCATAAAATAGAAATTTCTCCACTTAAGAAGTATTTTCATTTAAAGGACTTCAAATGGATTCCATTTTCCAATGACAATTTTTTGTGAAGCAACTCATTTAAGCACTTATCAGTATGACAAACGGGATATAAAACCAACTTGAGAATGAACGAAATTTCTAAAAGCAACTATTTTGCTAATGGTTAAGACAAGAATTTTCATAATACTTTTAATTAAAAGTATGTTGTAAATACTCAAATAAAACTAATAATATTGGCAATTGCACACCCACAAAAATGTATCAGACAATTTGCCCTTCTTTAAAGCAAGCAATTTAAAGACATTTGTTCACCTGCTCTATTCTTTTGCTTGAAGCTATTAAACATTCAGTTACACTGATCTGAGATTGTGATCGTGCCTCGTATGATGAAATGTGTTAGATTAGATTTACTGACTGGGGAGTTTGGATCACAACTGCTTTCTATTCACTTCAGAATGAATCTGAAATTATTCCTTTAAAATCATTTTAAGAATCTCAAACCTAATTCAAGTCTCATTTGTAGGGTGCTTTACAAAAACATATCTCAGTGTCTCAACCCCTGTTCTGACATCCCTTACCAGATTCTTGCTCCACCAGAAGCTGCCTGTTAGATTGGGTTCCTCAAGCATGGTCCATACTCTCCTGGTCATCTCTATTGCTGGTCTCTGATTTGGTGGTGGTTGGTTCTGCCCCATCTTCCTCACTCCTACCCTTCCCTTTGGTGTCTCCTCTCTCTTTTCACGTCTGCCGTGTCTCCCACAAATGGAACTCACCCCCAGCTGCTTCTTTATCACCCCTGTTGGGTACAGAGACTCTTGGGGAGCCCAGGATTTGGCTGATTTCCCTCTTACCCAGTATATCTTCTTGTAATTTTTCTAGTCTTCTAACTAATATTTTTAACTATTTCCAGACAACTCTACATCATAATATTATCAAACCCTTCAGTGCAGCTTTCCCCTGCCTCACTTTTACCTCACCATCTCCACTTTGGAGTTCCTTTCTTCTTGGACTTTCACCAAGTCAGATCTCACCAGTGCTTTCAAAGTTGCAGCATCACCTTCCTCTGTTTTTTGGTGCCATTTCTTTCGCTCTCTTTCTGTCTCAGAGCACTCTATTTCCCTCTTTCTGATACAAACAGGGACACGCGTGTTCCTCCTTTAGCACTGGCAGCCCTACCGCTCATGATGCCTTGGCACATCCCGTCCTTCTTACCTCTGAATTTTTCTCTTTCTTTTCACTGCATTTCATACCCCTCCTTAAATCGTTGTTCTCCCACTGCACCTCTGGAGACACTGGTCAGGATTTAGGGTGCCAGCACACTTTGACTGCTGATTGTCCCATTGAGCAGCAGTTGTCACCTTACCCCACCATTGCTGTCCACAGCTACCTCTTGTTCCTTGCCTCATACCTACAAGACCTCATTACCAACATCTGGAGAGTCACCAGCACCCACTGAGTCACCAGGAGGGCCCGTGTGTGAGCCATTAGCACTTGGCAAAAACAGTGTAAGACATCTTAAGAGGGAGCTTTATTAACACAGGGTCTGTATTTATACAGCTCCTAGTTGGAGATCTGACCCCAGAGTTCAGATTCCCCAGGGACTGAGGCACAATGACTAATAATAATACTAATCCCACAAGTATCAGCAAGGGAATGTTTTTGATTACAATACAGATGCTGATGTTTGAACGCAGGGTTTCAAAATCTGCTTGCATTGTAATTTAAAAGAAATGGTTATGCTCTGGAAGGCTCTTTGACCTGTCCATACCTGCTCCCAAAGTGATGTGAAATTCATCCCCTGCAGAAAGGCAGAACAATGAGCCAATTAGACCCCCAAGATCCACAAAGAGTGAGTTTTTCCATGGAGCACCTACATGTTATGAAAGTATATTGCCGAAAAAAAGTACCTTAACTCTGTAACAATCTCTTTGAACACAATATAAATGCTACTGTGGACCACAGGGGTTAATCCATTACAACAAGGCAATTAGATTTAGTGACTGTTTGGAAGATAAAAGCAGCAAGTCATAATCAATCCTGAGAACCCAGACATGATAAATTTCCATAATTTCCTCTTACTTCATAGATCTGAGCATGACAAAGCGAGTTAGGGTGGAGTGGTTACAGTCCCATGTCAGAAACGCAAGAGGAATTTTATTTTTATTAAACAAGTTACATGTGAAAAAGGAGTCTTTCTCTCACTCTGTTTCTGGCAGACCCATTCCAGATGGTGATAAGTTTAGCCCTCAAATATTTTGGCGATGCTTCTTTCTAAGCTTTCAATGTCAGTTTCTGGAGGAAGACAGTAACAAAAGGGGCTTCTTTCCTGGTTCTGCTACAGCCAGGGCACTTAAAATTGAAGGTCCTGTTCACCATCTTCTGGTTAAATCCTGATCAGGATAGTTACACTATGCTTGCATCTTGTTTCACCTACCATGACGGGTAGGAAAACACATTTCCAGTCTTGTCTAGAGGTGGGACATAGTGTTATGCACACCCAGCTGCTTCCCAAGGCACACTTCAGTGGTGGACCAAACAATTTCTGCAGCTGAGGGTGGCAAATCCCCCAGTCATTAAGCAGTGGGCTGTCCACAGAGCCAAAACCTCAGGCCAGTGTGAAAGACTGGCTCAAAGGAGGACCACCCTGGTAGTTTGAGCTCTGCAGCCATCAGCCCACTCTGCAACACAGGTCAGCTAACCCAGCTTCAGGAGGATCCTGGCTCCCTGACCGTGTCCTCCAGAAACCTCTGTTTTGGCCTAAATAAGGTAGCCGAGGTTGGATGCCTGCTTGGTGCAATGCCACTGACCTCATTGCATTGTGATATGCCTACAAAGGAAAAGATTTCATTCTCACTGGATATGGTATCAAGGCAATGCCCTTGAGATGCTGATCTGCAGAATCACTGCTCAGACTTTCTCTGGAGACTTGGGTTAGAGGAACAGGTCTGCAAGTGCAAGGCACTGCCACCCTGCACAGCACAGCTCCTGCCAGCAGTGCTGCCTGGGGCCAGGGAGCAGGTGGGGAGCTGAGATTTGATAACAAGCAGTGGGATTCATCTCAGTTTGGGCTCTCCAAAAATTAATGACCTAACCTAGACAAGCCATTGAGAGTCCTGAACTCAGGAGGAAAATATCGGAGAGGGATTAGAATCATAGAAGCATTAAGTTGGGAAAGATCCTTAAGATCAGGAGCAGGCAGAGGTTACTGAGAGATAAAATCCCTAAATAGGGGGGATTAATGAATTGTGAAGGTTGCATACAACACAATAAACAACTTGTTAGAAAAGAAATTTAACATTTAAAGAGCTAAAATGAGATAAATGCAACTCTTTAAATCTCTAGCAAGATAAAAAGCAAAATATTAGGTGAGATACCTGAAATTGTTTGATACGTCCAACAGCTAGTTAGCATCCTACTCACCTTTTTCCCTTTTCCTAAAAGAAAGCCCCAAATTAAGCAGGCTGGGCAGAACCCAGGCATTGTCCTTGCCCTTTGTAGAGATGTAAGTTCAGAAACACCAAGCAGGAATTCTCAGGAAGAAAAGCTGTCCCTAGTGAGACAGCCCTATTTTATACTAGGAGAATATCAGAGGTGTCTTCAGTGAGCTCCCAACTCAGCATCACAGGAGTTGCCAAAAAGGTGACAGAACTCTAAGACTAAACAAGCAGCATCCCCCTCCTCTCCCCTCCCACCCATCAGACCTAGGACTGTGCATCTGCTGGCAACATTTGGGCTGGGAGAACTGGGATGAGCCGCCTCGCTGGCTGTGCTGTTACTCAGTGCCTTAAGTGACACATAATCCCCTGTTTGACAACTGGCCTGCATGTCTGTGGTGATGTGACCAGCTAACAGAAGTTCAAGAATTCCTCTACTGTGTGTAGCTTATTAGGCCTTTCTACATTTTTTCTTATTAATATAAGAATATGTGAAGAGGAAGAACATGGTAGTAATTAAGTGCAGCCATGAATTTTATGAACAGTATGCTGGAAACCACATAAATGACTTCATCAGGGCTAAGTGCACACATCAGCCCAGTGATATTTACTTCTTAAAATAAATGTAGAGCTCAGGAAAGATGCCCAGACGACAGCCCTGAGGACCATAGCACCCTCCCAGACACAGAAAAGACACAGTGAAAGCAGCAATGGGATATACCTCACTGCATTGCCATGCACATGTGAGCCCCAAACCTGTTGCACAAGGGTCACCTCTAGACTGGCAGAATAATTCAATATTACATCCTTTGCGGCTTATCTGCACTTGGAATAGTTTCCTGTTTATGCCAGCAGTAAGAGGATCTTTAGTGCTACAATAACCAGAGCCTGGATTCTTCTCCCAACTGCAGCAAAACAAATCAAATTATAGTTCTTCAAGAGTCAGCATCATTTTAATGCACCTCTTTGCCTGGTAGGAAGTAGAGGCTCTGAGCTGCCTGTGAATTTAATCTTTGTTGTCTATTTGCTATTTTTTTCCTAATATAGTCACATCCTTTTTCCCCCCTTGAGTTTGGAAGAAGTTTACCATAGTTATTACTGTGGTTCCCTTCTTAAACACCTCCTTTGCCACACTGTCTAAAGATGATCAACTTGAAAAAAGAAGTGTTATCGCAGTCCTTATCATAGTGACCAGGAATGCCTTAGTGACTTTTACTGCAGGGCTACCTGTTGAGTTATTCTCATCCACTGGGTGGCCAGTGGTCAGCTCTTACCCACTGGATGATTTATTCCAGCTCCAGACACCAGACACTCCCACTGCATTGATACACCCCAGGGGTGGACAGTCTTGGACTATTCTGATGAATGGTTGGCTTTTAAATGCAGAAAAGTAGAGGTTTTTTTAAAGACTTTTGGCTTTTTAATGGAAGAAGCCATTTTAACGCAGTTTATACAGCGAGAGCAGTGAGGTCCAGGTCTCCTGCAACAACAACAAGTATTTCACACAACCCCAACCACAAAATACATATCCAGTTCAGGATTTGAACATCCATAAACTTTGTTCTTGGTTGTGAAATTCAGCTCAGATTCTCATGGCAAATAATTTCTAAGGCCAGTGTCATAACTGGACCCAGGCCATTCTCTGCTAGGAACTGAACCACTGCACATAGAAAACTGGAAAATTGTCAAGCAGAGAGAAATATACTGGAAAAAATGTTAATGGACAACCCCTTCAGCAAATGCTGTTACCTGGGTACTCCATGTGTAACCTTTTAGACTGCTTCACCCTATTCCTTTTCAACTTTTATTCCAGTGTTAGTGAAATTTATCACATGGTCATTTTGCATAGGTACTATTTCGTGAGAGGATATTTGTGATAAAAAACAAAACCAGGTTTTCCTATGTATTCTTCCTCATAGTGAAGGAACTAAAAGAATAAAGGAAATGGAAACAAGGTTTTTGCAAACATGAGAGGAAAGAACGTTTTAACAAACTGAATGATGAACTCATGAAATTAATTACTTTTACACAGGATTACCAAATACACCTGTGGGCCTAAAACAAATAATTGATTTTAAAGTAATCTTATCTATGAGCAGAGCAGATTTATTCTGGAACAAAAGCCATCATTTAATTTATCTATAAACTTTTATGGATTTTAATGAAGTTAAGCAACTGAGGAAATCATTCTTCAGATAAATCCAAGTAATTGTGTTCTCTTCAACAGAATTGCAAAATCACAGAACTGATGGGTCTGGAAGGCACCTCTGAAGATTGCCCAATCCAAGCCCTTGCTCAGAGCAGGGTCACCTGCAGTGGGTTGCCCAAGACCCTTTCCTGGTGAATTTTGGATATGTCCAGGGATGGAGACTCCACAACCTCCCTGGGCAACTTTTTCCTGTGTGTGTCTACTTACCCAGAGGAAAAGGTTTCTCTTATGTTTAAGTGGAATTTGCTGTGTTTCTGTTTGTGCCCGCTGTCTTTTCTTCATTCACTGGGGTCTATGAGATGAGACTGGCTCTGCCTTCTTTCCCCCTAGCCCCTTCAAGCAAGCATCTATACACAACGGTACTTTTATTTTTCTGATCTAAATTCTATATCACATAATCCTGCAAATACATATGTGTGTATATATATCGTTTTAAAAATATAAAAATTCATGGTTACATGGCTGGCTTTAAAACTGCACATAGTCCTGATCATTTTATAGTTACTCTTGTGTGCAAGCCTGCACAGGATCAGAATATTTAAAATAACCAATCTGGACCCCAACAAGAAATATGCATCTGACCTCAGGGTGCCGGGCATCTCACGAACATAGTTAAGAATTATGTGTGTCAGGAAACTTACGTGGAGAAAGATTAGAAATGGAAACTATGAATATTTAAGTGTTTCCTTGGGTTTTTTAATGTAAATTTCACTGAGGCCAATCTCTTCAGTCCATGTATTTTTTAAACATTTCCATACCTCTAAAAGTATCTAAGGTATGTTAATAGCCAGCTTTTATGCAACACAAGCAAAACGACACCATTTCAACTTATCGGAGTTCTTGCTTAGCAAAAATGTCAATTTTACACAGTTTTTCACTTATTTTTGTTGAGCACTAAGGTCTCTTCCTGCGCCTTTTCTGAATTAAAAAAGGAAGGGCAAAGGTGGGTGATGAAACGTGCTGTGAAACAGAGTTATATATGAGGAACCAGGCATGTAATGCGTATTTTCATAACGCTCCCAGCAGCAGCCAAACTTCCACTTCAGAAGAGCTAGCCTTTCACATTTCTTTTTTTCTATGGGAGGGAAGATTTCCAGCACTGTGTTTAGTTTCCATATCACGCTTTTGCTGGAAATGTCCTCTTTCCATACAGTGCCTCTGAGTCACGGCTCAACGGGAACGCTGACTATAATCTCCTCTTGACATTAAGATGTTGCTGAGCGACTAGAGGATATTTCAAGCAGTGGAATTCATGTTCAGCCACATGTTTGGGCTGACGACCAGTTAAACCTTGCTAGAGCAATATTTTTCTATGCCGTTAGTTTTTATACCAAACAAGGTCTGTAGTAACTGGATGCCTCAATTGAGCAAAGCTGTTTACAAGAAATAAATCACTCCTAGCATTAAGAAAACACAAGGCCCATGACTGTCAAGCACAGCATCATTCAGATCTTTCTTTCTCATAAACCTAACCCCCAACCATGTGCATTCCCCTACATGGTGGCTTTAAGTTGTGGACAGTGCATTTCCATTACCCTTTATTACCCATGCTTATTACCATGCTTACCTAACCTTGCAGCCTTACTTAGCTGCAAATGCTAAAGCCACGATTTTGCTGCTCAAAAAAGGTAAAAATTGCAGGTGAAGACCTGACATGAGGTAGAAATTTATTTGCTTAGTAAACCAAACCTTAATTCTCATGCAAAATCCCCAGTGATGCATGAGGACCAAAATTTGGTGCTGAGAACTGTGTGTGGCTAGTGCAAGCCCCCAAGTTTCAGGTCCTCTTTCCACCAACCCACAGAGGATATGAGTTATTACAACTTTTGGCATGGCTTTCTGTTCTGGAGGTTCCTGAGTTGCACCTTGACGTGTCAGGTAAGCAGGACCCATCTGACACTTGTGAGCCTCAGGCCTCTGTTGCAGATGAGCTTCCTCCAAGCAGAGGGGGAGTGCTATCCCTGGCGATGTGGAGCTCAGTTTTCAGACAGATTTCAGACCATAAGGTGGCTGTTCCGTTCTGTTTCTGAAGCAGCACCCTCAGTTTTACAAGCCCCAGGGAGCAGCTGCTGCCAGCAGGGAGCACTGAGCAAACGCTTGGAAAGGAAAAAGGAAACAGATCCCACCACGTTGCTTGCTTCCCTCTCCATCACAGGAAGGTGAAAGCAGGGTGCTGGACCAGAAGTGGAAGTCAACCTCAAACCCACAAGATGTCAACCCTGCCTGTGGCCATTTTTGTATCAAAGTGTCAGTGACTGGGCACAACCACAAGGTCATCTCGATCCCTCTGCCTTCCAAAGCAAGATCAGATCATACCCAAGAGGCTACAGAGACTGATGTTCCTTGGAATAGATTTCTTTCCAAGTTGGAAATTTCTCATCTCAGATAAAACTGATATTCAAACCTCTGCGTGATGCATGTAGCTGTTAGTTCCCCTTTTACTACGTCAGGAAATCAGTACTTGCGTTTTAGTGCCTGTAATCTCATCTCTCCAGACAATTATCTTTTAGCATCAGAGTCTGCTTGTTCCTCTCTTTCTGTACAACATGTACCATAAGACCTTGATTTTTGACTCAGACCTCTCATTTCCTCACTGTGAAAAAGAAAAAAAAAAAGGTTTTTTTGAGATTTTAAACAAGTTCCCACGCAACAAAATCTCCCTTTTTATTGCTCATATAAGTAGTAAAATGGTATCAAAAGCAAATAGTTACTGCTCAAACAAAAAATGTTTTTGCTAAATTATATATATTATATGATTCATTATTTTATGTGTACTGCCTTTGTCTTGAAACATTTTGTCAAATGTCCTAGGGGTTCTAAACCTGTTTTACTCACCCTTTAAGATCATCAAGTCCAACTATTAACCCATCAATGTCAAGCAAACCCCTAAATTATGTCCCTAAGCATCACATCTAAAATAATAATTATAAAAGTTCTCATTTCTGCCAACAAATTAACAAAAATATTTGTTATTAAATCTCAAAAGTGCAGAAATTTTGGTTACTG